>JAKSZT010029954.1:5333-24146 GCA_026826555.1 Tolypeutes matacus | reverse complement strand
CAACTGGCAGCTTTGTGCAGTGGCAGTATCGTAGCCAATGAGGTTTATCCGAGGCACGATTATTGCTAATTGAAAACTTTTCCCAAGTGCCAACTGGCAACACAACTGGAAAAAGACCTTGAATAAAAGGGGGAAACGGTAAAGACAAATGAGTTCAAGTGGCTAAGAGACTTCAAAGAGAGTCGGGATGTCATCCCAGAGGTAACTCTTATGCACACCTCAGTAGGAGCTCATAGAACATCTAAGTGCCTATCACCCCACTCAGTGGCGTTCCTGAGAGCTCCAGAGACACCCTGGTCTTATATAAGGGGGGATAGCCCCAGAGACTGATGCCTTATCAGTGGGTTCTATTTTGGAATCTGTGCTCCTGAGAGTGACAGAATTAGACTCAAATAAGTCCTCCCTGCACATGGTTCACCAGTCCATTCTATTCAAACCTACATGTGATGCTGGAGTTTCTTAGGTATACTTCCAGAGACTGGAGCCTCCCGCCTACCTATGTGCCAGGTGTGCATGAAATCTAGGTGGAGCTGCAACTCCTACCCTACAGCTCAATGGACTCATTCAAGTCACCTGGTGAGGAGACAACGATGGGAAATGGCCATCCCAGGGAATGGAGAGGGCCTGCATCCGCAGCCAGGATCATCCCACCCACCATATCCATGGGATATAAGCCCTCTCTCACTTGGAGTTGGAGTGGACATCACCATCCCAGTCGCCTCTGGATTGGGGGAAGAACTATGGACTAGAGTGGACTGGATGGTATTCTCTTGCTCACATATGGTGATTCTTGCAATGCAAGAAATTATAACAATGAGGTGGAGCCAGTGGCCACTTGACAGTTTTCGGGTAGGGAGGGGATGAGCAGTTGAAATACAGGGGATTCTTTGGGAGTTGGAGGTTGTCCTGAGTACTGTGGCAATGGATGTAGGCCATTTTAAATCAGCACACACCACTCAGAACTGAGTGGGAGAGAGTGTGGTCTACAGTGTGAACTGTGGTCTATGGTTGGTGGCAAGGCTCCAGGATGTGTAAGTTCATTGAGGTTGGTGGGCCACACTGAGGGAGATGTTTGTGTGGGATGTGGTGGGAGGTGTGGGAGGTGGGCAACATGGGAATCCCAGTGGGTTCCGTGTAATATTTTAGGTAATCTAAGCAACTCTTAAAATATATGTATATATATATATATATAAATAACATTTTTGTAAGCAAATACACATATATGCATATATATTTATATATCAAATAATAATAATAATAATAATAGGAGTAAAAGACTATCAATAAAATTCCGGAAAGACAATGTTGAGATTATCTCATGGAGAGGAGATTAAAGAGTAGAATATAGAAGGATAAGGAAAGAATATAGAAGAACAAAGAAAAACTTCCAGCTACTAATATGTGACAAATGGAAATTTAAAGAAGGATTTAAAGGAAATAGATATTCCAAGATGAAGAGTTGACGAGAAGGCAAGTGAAAAGGAAAATCATCTGATGATATCTTTTTTTTTTTTCCCAGAGGTTCAGAAAACTTTATTAATATGACAAAACTACATGGTTAGGAAATGACATAGCAAAAATTTGAATTTTGTTCTGCCTGTCTGCCAAATTCAAATTCCTTGGGAGTTACACATTACTCCTAGGCGTTAGCTGGAATGTTTCTTTCGCATCTATCATCAGAGGCCCCACTGTGATCACAAACTCCTGTCCTTCTAGTTTGTTCACACAAATACTCCTTATGTCCAGATTCTCTATCTCCACATGGACTCCAGTGCACTGAAGAATTTTGACAAACATCAGCCTCTATCTCTCATCATTGTTTATTGCCCAGTTTAATCCAGTTAATGGTATCAACATATAATTATCAAGACCAACCTTGTTTTATTATATTCCTATGGTGATTTACCACATTTATTGAAGAAAACCCCAATAGTCCCTGACTCCAAATATTAGCATTTTTCCCTGGAACAGCACATTATTAGGATTTTGGTCTTCATCTAAACATTAGTCATTAGTACTCGTGGTTTTCAAATATATTTGGCAACCCTGCTATGTCTTGCTAGTTAAATCATTCTTTCATATTCCATAAATACTTAAAAATTCCCCTTGCATTTTGGTGATCATGCATTCTCACACTATCCCTCAATTTTAACAAATACAATTACTTTCTACTAAGCACATGGACTATGTAATTTGCCAAAGTTCACTATAACACCTTAATATCATCAAATATTCCTTAATTCAGAAAAACTGGCTACTCATCCTCTCCTATTTAATTAAAAACCATGTTATTTCTGGCTAAGTCAAATTTCCCCAATTGAATACTATCTCTCTTATTTTGTTGAGAACTATATTATTGATGATAAATTTAATCTCCTTACCACAAACAACCCCCTCTTGTCATGATCCATCACCTCAATATTTAAGCTCATTTTTGTCTCTTCCAACTTGGAACAAAAACCTCTTCTGAAGCAATTTTCTCTCAAGTTCCTGATTTGTTCTTCCCTTAACAATAAAACTGAATGTGCAGTTAGTATATCTTAAAAGCCACCAAAACCTTCGACTTACACAGATCAGCAATAATTTCCAAAGTGAATCTTGCTGATGTCACCAATGATCTCCCTACAAATGAATCCTTATTTGGAGAAAAAGAATTGAACCATAATCTCATTTTGATAAATTTCCTTTTCCTTACTTACTCTAGGATCTTAGTCTCTTTTCTTCAAACTACTCTAGTCACTTCTTCCCTTTGTCCTCTGCAAATAACTATGCAAAGAGAGGAGAGGAAGCTTGAGAAACATTTGAAGCTGGCAGGGGTTGATTTGTGAGGTTTAGGGAAAGAAACTATATCCATAACAGGAAAGTGCAAGGGGTGGATGCTTTAACAAGTTACCCAGAGATCTAGCTAAGATTTTTGATGAAGGTGGATATTCTTAATAGATTTTCTTTTTTTTTTTTTTCTTCTGTTACTTTTTTTTTATTATTGTGGGTAAAAATCAAAAATTTCACAATACATACCAACATTTGCAAAATGATATATAAATATATATGCATATATGTGTATTTGCTTACAAAAATGTTATTTATATATATAAATATATTTTAAGAGGTGCTTAGATACCCAAAATATTACACGGAACCCACTGGGATTCCCATGTTGCCCACCTCCCACACCTCCCACCACATCCCACACAAACATCTCCCACAAGTGTGGCCCACCACCCTCAATGGACTTACACATCCTGGGGCCTTGCCGCCAACCATAGACCACAGTTCACACCGTAGACAACACTCTCTCCCACACTGTTCTGAATGGTGTTTGCTGATTTGAAATGGCCTACATCTGTTGCCACAACGATACTCAGGAGAACCTCCAAATCCCAAAGAAGCCCCTGTATTTCAACTGCTCGTCCCCTCCCTGCCCCAAAAGTGTCAAGTGGCCACTGGCTCCACATCATTGTTATAATTTCTTCCATTGCTAGAATCACCATATGTGAACAACAGAATACCATCAAGTCCACTCTAGTCCATAGTTCTTCCCCCAATCCTGAGGGGACTGGGATGGTGATGTCCACTCCACCTCCAAGTGAGAGAGGGCTTATATCCCATGGATATGGTGGGTGGGATGATCCTGCCTGCAGGTGCAGGCCCTCTCCATTCCCTGGGATGGCCATTGCCCATAGTTGTCTCCTCGCCAGGTGACTTGGATGAGTCCATTGAGCTGTAGGGTAGGAGTTGCAGCTCCACCGAGATTCCATGCACACCTGGCACATAGGTAGGCCAGAGGATCCAGTCTCTGGAAGTATACCTAAAAACTTCATTTGTGGATTAGTTGCCTGGGTGGTGGTGAAAAGAATTCAGATATTGATGATCAAAGATGGGGCCAAAATGGAAATCATAAATAAATGCTCAATTTCAGGTGCTCATTTCAGATTAAAGCATCGGTAAGACCTAAAAGACAACTGTCCAGGAGGTAGCCCAGATATCCCAGCTATATATATATAGGCCAAAGTTTCTCAAAATTGGTCAATTTTGAATCCCCGGATACAATGAAAATGCCTGGCCCTAAGATCGAGAAAAGTCTGGGGGTGGGGTGAAGAACTGGTTTCTAATGGGTTAATGGGTAGAGGCCAGGGATGCTGGGTATCATTATTCTTGGGCCCCCAGAATACACTGTTAACCATTTTAATCTGTCCAGTGCCGTACATTTATTATTATTCTTACTATTCCACAGCTTGTTAATGCTGGATTTTTAAAAAGGAATCTTTGGAGAAAAGGGAAAAAACAATGGAAAATATACACAACATGAATTAATCAATTTTCCTAAATTGAATAGTTTTCTACAGGCCTTGTTGGGCTCATACATCTTGGTAAGCCCTTAGTAAGGTCTTTTCTTCACAAATTCCTTCAACATGTCCTATTGTTTCACTGTCTCTCAGGGCTGATCTGGTTCCATCTTATTTGCCTAGAATTAATCCATTAATCTTTTCAACTTGTATATTTAGAGACACTCTCCAGTTATCTCTCTTTTCTAGACTGAAATTTTCCTTTTTTAAATTTGCCTGCCCCCCTCCCCAACTTCTCATTTCTAATATTCTGCCTAATGGAATTATCTTATTACCCACTGGTTTTGAAGTATAGTCACAATGATGCTTCTTGCATCTTCATGAGTGAAGAGGCCTTTTCTGGCTTTTGCCATCAAGCCCACCATCTGAAGCATTTGGTGTTAAGCTTTTCACTTACTTGCCCTTGCCTAAGGGACTTGTCGGTGGCCATCTTGTGACCATAGTGGAAATCCTGTTCAGACTGGATCATGACTTGAGATAGCAGGACCAAGAAAGGATTGTGAGGAACAAAATCTTGGTCTCATCTTCCTGGTCAGGGTTCACCCAAACCAGGGAAATCCTTTGAACTATCTATTCATGAAGAAACAACTTCATTTTATTATATATGCTATTTATGCCCAAATGCCAATTTTATTAATAATAATTTGATTGGCTTCCTAACTGTGACTATGAAATGTGCACCTATGTGAATGTATTTGCTTATATTATATATCATTACTCAGAAAAACAGAGGCTTAATCCTACAAAATATTTTTGCTGGAAATAGATGATAAGCAAATATTCTTATTTAGAAGCAATAAAATATTCAAAAGCCAGTTTTAAGTTGTTATCAATGAAACAGGATTGGTAATCTTAAAGCTACACCTGTTTTTGGTAATTTAGTGGCAAGGTTTCTTGAGGGCCCCAGTCTACTCCTGTCTTTATTCTTCTTTCAGAATTGCAGTTTTAATGTAGCCAAGTAACATAAAACTTTAGTGATTCAGGTTTACACATCACATTTTTTGAACCTGTTGACAATGGATGCAAAGAAAAGCAATTGGATGGAGGTTGTGGGTGCCTGTGTTTTGAGAGGGTTGATTGCTGTTCTCTGCTGAGTCAGGAGGTCAGGATTCACATGAGAGTCCATCTTATATCATTTTTAGGTTATGAGTCAAAAGGAAGTCATTTATAATATACTACAGGCTGTGAGCAGATGGCAGTTAGAAGGCAGTGAGATTTTGTTGGTAGAGGCCATGGGCCAGTGGGGGCCTGTTGAGGTAACCCATTGGAAGCCTAATATGGGTACATTTTGGCCTTCAAAAATGAAAGTGAACAGAGACAGATTTATTTTGCATATTGGCACTGAATAAAGTATATTGGCAAGGTCAATAACAGAAAACTAACTGGGGGTGACATTTTAAACTTTTTAAAAGATGGTGGCAATAATGGCAAAGGGCTTTGCTAGGAGACTTTTTGAGGCCATGGTGATTAATGGTCTTTAACTTTGTTCTTTTCTGCCTGGCCTTAAGTAGACACCAGGTCAGTGAATTCAAAGTGAGATGATGGGTTCTAGAAAACATGCCTCTATCATGTCACGTATCACTGGGTATATATATTTTTGTTCCCTCTTTGAGTTGACATAGTAGAGTATTGATTTCATGGAAGGGCTTGGAGAGTTTTATGGTTCTCAGTAGACACACTCAATTGTCAGTGCAAAGGATTGGGCTTAGTCTATGTGAAGAACTCGAGTGACAGAATGTCCACATCACTGATAGGAAATGGCAGCAGGGAGATGGGCAGCAGGGACATCTGGCCACGGGAGGAGGAGAGGTCTTATCTTCATGGTGACCATGGCAGATATCGCAAAGTCTCCATCATCCAGTTCACCAGTGGGCACTGTGGGGGTCATTGTATGATGCTGGAGAAGTGGGAATCAATGTGACCTGCAATAGAGTGTCTAATAAGGGCATGAAAGTTTGTGTATTTAGAGGTTCTCAAATTAACATAAGCTTGGTGAACAGGTACTTGACATCTGTGGTGGTGCCTGGGGAAGACTGCTGGACCCTAACATAAGCAGTGGACCTGCCATTGTTGAAGGTCTGAAGTGTCTTTGTTCTAGTGGGAGGGCTGGTGGGCCAGTTGGAATGTATGACTGTCCGTAGGATCCCAGAGAATTGTTGATAGAGGTCTCCCTGATTCAGCTGTGGGCAGCTTAGGTGGGAGGTGGGGGAGGTAGGAAGCAAGGAATGGAGCTGCAGGTGAAACTGTGTGCCTAGTTGATCCAGGCAGGAAGAGCAGGCTGTTGCTGTCAAAATCTAGTGGATGTGATGTTTGTGTTTTTGTATTTTTTTAGGGTGATGAGAGCCTTCAAAGCAATGTATATTTTAGGAGCTGCTGCCAACGGGACCAATAGAGTTGTCTACACTTATGGTGAGGGCTCCCCTCAAAAATAACTGTAGGGAATCCAGTGAGAGTGGAGGTTTGGGGCTTATCAAGTGGTGGATTTCCCTGAAGGGATGAAGCATAACTCATTGCAGAGGCTGCTCCAGCCCTTCCTCAGTCCTGCACTAGCTACTCAGGGTTCTGAGGTAAATAAGCGCAGGTTGAGTAGGCCATGTACCAGGCCATAAGTGGCCATTGTATCAAGGGGTAGCAGTGGTTTTATCTGTTCTCCATGCCTTCAGGCCCCCCACCTGACTTTATTTTTGGATAATATTGAAGGGTCTTTAAGTAATGAAAAGATCTTATCCTCTCGAGATAGATGCCAGCTGTTGCATCTTTCCACCTGTAAGTAGCAGAGGTTTTTCCTCTGTCATGTGGTGCATACTGCTGGCACCTTTGTTATTTGGTCCCTGCATCAGGCCTTAAGTAGAATTAGAATTATTGTCTGAATCGGGGGCATGCTTTATTTTACTATTTTGTGGTATCTGGGGCAAGCTCTTCATCGTCTGAGCTGGCCATGGAGTTGGCGGCTGCAGCTTTCTCTCACAGCGGGTGGCGACCAGTGGCGCCTGTGTGTGGATGGCAGCAGCGGGCGCCCTAGGGTCGTTCTTTCACAGCTCCCAGGACACAGCTAGACGCACCAGGTAAGCATCCTGTGCACAGGGCATCCCTTCCACAGCCCCGCAGTTTTATCGCGGTGGGCAGAGGGACCGGGTGTGCGGCAATGTACCTTTTGGTGTCTCTGTGGACTTTGCTGCTACATTTGTCCAGGGGACTGCTAGGGTGGCGGGCTTGCCCAGCAGGAGCTGGAGACCCTCCGGCCTGTAGTCGGCTTCCCAAGCCAGGACTGTCCCGTCAGGCCAATACAACTTTGCCAGCGAGTCGGTCCATCCTTACTGGGGGGAGGTCAGAGCAGATTTAAGAATAATTTTGGGGACGCCCTTCCCCCACCCCAGCCACGAGTGGGAGACAGGGCCCTAGTCTCCGCGCGTCCTCGTCGCCTCGCTCGGTGACCTGGCCTGGCGCTGGGCCGTGAGTGGAGGGTGCCCTCCCGTTCTGCCTTCATAGTTTTCTGCCTTTACCCAAAAGCAGCAGAATATGAACAAATCCCAGGGATCGGTTTCATTTACGGATGTGACTGTGGACTTCACCCAAGAGGAATGGGAGCAACTGGACCCCTCTCAGAGGATCCTGTACATGGATGTGATGCTGGAGAATTATAGCAACTTACTTTCAATGGAAGTGTGGAAGGCTGATGACCAGATGGAGAAGGACCATTGGAACCCAGATGAGCAGACAAGGCAATTTATAATCCTCAAGAACCAAACACCAATTGAGGAAAGAGGTAATCCCTTAGGAAAAACATTTAATCAGAGCACAGACTTTGTTTCTTTAAGACATGTACCCTATAAATATGACTTATATGAAAAAACTTTGAAATATAATTCAGACTTACTTAGTAGTAATAGCTATGCAAGAAAGAAAGCTGATGAGTGTAATGGGTTTGAGAAAGCACTCCTCTATCTGAAGCAAGAGAAAACCCATACTTGAGTGGGATACTCTGAATGTAATAAAAATGGAAAAAGCCCTCAGCCATAAAGAAGCCTTTTTTTTTTTTTTTTAGCGGTCCCCACCCTAGGAGGCTCTGCCAGCGAAGCCCTCCGGGAGGCGGAGACTAAAGAAGCCATTTTTAAGCATCAGAAAATTAGAAGTTTGGTTCAACCTTTTATCTGTAATTACTGTGACAAGGCCTTCAGCTTTAAGTCACTCCTTATTAGTCATAAGAGAATACATACTGGAGAAAAGCCCTATGAATGCAATGTATATAAGAAAACCTTCTCACATAAGGCAAACCTCATTAAACATCAGAGAATTCATACTGGGGAGAAATCCTTTGAATGTCCTGAATGTGGAAAAGCTTTCACCCACCAGTCAAACCTCATTGTACACCAGAGAGCACATATGGAGAAGAAGCCCTATATATATTTTTTATTAAATCATTGCTTCACATATGTTGCTCATTTATTTATTAAGTTGTTTGTTTTCCTAATGTTAAGTTTTAAGTGTTCTTTATAAATTCTAGATTCATATTACTTATTAGATATATGATTTCAAATATTTTATATTTTCTCTACTTGGCTATTATCTATCTCAGAGAAATAGGCCTTAATTTTGATAATATACAACTTAACATTTTTGTTTGTTTTATGGATTTGTTGTTAATAATTCATGTCAAAAATCCTTGCCAAACCCTATGGCACAAAGATTTTCCCTTTTTTTATTTTCTAAATATTGTATAGATTTAAATTTTACATTTATTCCTTTGATTTATTTATGTATTATTAGAGAAGTTGCAGGTTTACAGAAAACTTATACACTAAGTATAGATATCCCACATACTCCCACCACAGTTTTCCCTACTATTAACACTTTGCATTCATTTTGTAACTTTGTTACAATTTATGAAACAAGGTTATTGTAATTAATTATGAACTGTTATTTATAGTTTTACATTAGGGTTCACTGTTTCTGTTGTAAGGTCTATGGATTTTAAAAAATTCTTTTCTAGTTACATGTACAATTTCTCTTTTAACCACTTTCAAATATGTAATACAGTGGTGTTAACTACATCCACAATATGTGCTTCCATTACCACCATCTATTATCAAATCTTTTCCATTACCTCAAACAGGAACTCTTTACCAATTAAGCAAGAACTCTCCATTCCTTACTCATGGCTTGTTCCTGGTAACTGTATTGTAGTTTCTGACTCTATGAGTTTGTCTATTCTAATTATTTCATATAGGTGAGATCATACAATATTATCATTTTGTATCTGGCTTATTTCATACAACATGATGTTTTCATGGTTCATCCATGTTGTTGTATGTATCAAACTCCATTCCATTTATGCCTGAATAATATTCCATCGCATGTATATACCACAATTTTTTTCATCATTTCATCTGTATGGACACTTAGGCTTCTTCCAGCTATTGGCTCTTGTGAATTATTCTGCTATGATCACTGGTGTACAAGTAACTTTTTGGATCACTGTTTTCAGTTCTTTAGGGGTGTATTGTATTCCTAGAAGTGGTATTACTGGGTCCTATGGTAATTCTGTCTTAATTTCCTGAGGAAATTACAAACTGTCTTCCACAGTATCTGTACCATTTTACATTCCCAGCAAAAATTAGCATGTGTTCCTATCTCCCTGAATTCTCTCTAATGTTTGTTTTATTTTTTCCATTTTTTAATAGTATTCTTTCTAGTGGGTATGAAATGGTATCTCATTGTGTTTTTGCCTAATGGCTTATGCTGTTGAACATATTTTTGTGTGCTTACTGTCCATCTGTATATCTTTTTTGGAGAAATTTCTATGCAAGTCTTTTGCCTTTTAAAAATTGGGTTGTTTGTCTTTTTGTTGTTGAGACATAGGTTTATTTATATAGTCAGGATCTTAAATCCTTATAGCATATGTGGTTTCCAAATATCTTCTCCCATTTCCTCACCCCATATTAAAACCTTTTTATATGTGGATGGTAGCATTCTTATAACTAATATACAGATAGTGAAATATAGCTACTAAACATTGTCAATGGTTTACAATATGCTTGACATTTTAGACCATACTCTTTTATTAATTTTCATGATATTTACCATGTCCTGTGCCCATCAGTGTAAGGTAATGAAAAACACTTCCACTGACCACTAAATACCCCTGTTTAATCTACTCTGCCCCATCCCCACGGGGCCCATGATGATGCCCTGGCTTGACTTATTGGAGGACAAGATTCATAGTTACATGCAACAAGAAGACTTGACACACTGGTTTGTTCTCTCCTATTAGGAACTGCCCTTACTCTTAAGATATGCCCACCTGTCTATTTCTGAGTGAATTGGTCCTCCCAAAGATGGGAGTCCATCTCCTTCCCTCTCATTGTGTGGGTCTCCGCCCACTGATGCAGTGAATTAAGACAGGATGAACACTCATACACTCCCTGGAAGCCTGCTCCAGGTGTGCCCTGTCCCGAATGCCCCCTCCTGAACCATCACCCTAAAACAGTGACACGTCCTTGCCATATTGCAATAAGAGCATTCCCACCTCTGTATTTTCAAACTCATACCCACAAATCCCAAGGGTTCACCTGGTCCCTCTCCCATCTCTCCCCCCAGTATCCTGGGTATTCTTAGCCCCTTTCTAAGTCTACCCACCTGTCATCCCTTCACCACCAAACTCAATAATATCATTACCCCCCTGTCCTTTCCCTTCAATATGCAACTACACTCTATCACTTTACCATAAATTACGTCCATATGGGTGATGTCTCACAACTTTCTCTTCTCTTTCACTTTCCTGTAAACCTATCTTTAAGACAATAGTTCTCAGAGACTGCTCAATTTCCTTAATTCATATCAGTGATGTCATGTACTGTTCATTCTTCAATTCCTGGCTTGCTTCACTCGACATAAGGTCTTCCAGATTCATCCATGTTATCCCATGTGTTAGCACTTTATTCCTTCTTACATCTGAGGAATATTCCATTGTATGTATGTATCACATTTTGTTTAACCATTCCTCTGTTGATGGGCACCTGGGTTGATTCCAACTTTTGGCAATAGTGAACAATGCCACTATGAACATTGGTGAGCATATATCTGTTTGTGTCTTTGCTTTCAGTTCTTCTGGGTATATACCCACCACTGGAATCACTAATCATATGGAAGGTCTATATTTAGTATTGTGAGGAACTGCCAAACTGTCCTCCACAGTGGCTGGACCATTCCACAATCCCACCAGCAGTGGATGAGGGTTCCTATTCCTCCACATCCTCTCAAACACTTATAGTCTGCTGTATTTTAAATAGCCACCATTCTAATGGGTGTAAGATGGTATCTTATTGTAGTTTTGATTTGCATTTCCTTAGTAGCTACTGATGTCGAGCATTTTTTCATGTGCCTTTCAGCCATCTGTATTTCTTCCTTTAGTTGTGTCTTTTCAGGTCACTTGCCCATTTTTTAAATTGGTTATTGTCTTTTTATTTTTGAGGTGTAGGATTTCTTTATATATGCAGGATATTAGGCTCCTATCAGATATATGGTTGCCAAATATTTTCTCCCATTGTGTAGGCTGCCTTTTTACTTTCTTGATACCATCCTTTGAGGTGCAAAAGTTTTTAATTTTGAGGAAATCCCATTTAACTTTTTTTTTCTTTTTTTTTTGCTGCTCGTACTTTGGTTGTGAAGTTTATGAAACCATTTCTTGTTACAAGTTCTTGTAGATGCTTCTGTACATTATCTTCCAAGTTATTTATGGTCTTGGCTCCTATATGTAGATCTTTGATCCATCTTGAGTTGATTTTTGTATAAGGTGTGAGATGGTGTTCCTCTCTCATTCTTTTTGATATGGATATCCAGTTCTCCAAGCACCACTTGTTGAAGAGTCCATTTTATCCCAACAGAGTGGGCTTGGTGGCCTTGTTGAATATCAGATGACTGTATATGTGAGGATTTATATCAAAATTCTCAATTAGGTTCCATTGGTCAGTATGTCTATCCTTGTGCAAATACTGTGCAGTTTTGACTACTGTAGCTTTGTAGTATGTTTAAAGGTCAGGTAATGTGATACCTCCAACTTCATTTCTCATTTTCAATATGTCTTTGGCGATTTGGGGCCTCTTCCCCTTCCAAATAAATTTTGTAGTTAGTTTTTCCAATTCTTTAAAAAATAGTGTCAATTTTTTTTATTGGGATTGCATTAAATCTGTAGATTAGTTTGGGTAGGACAAGTATCTTGATGATGTTTAGTCTTCCTATCCATGAACAGGGAATATTCTTCCACTTATTTAAGTCTTCTTTGATTTCCTTTGCTACTGTTGTGTAGTTTTCTGTATGTAAGTCCTTTACATCTTTAGTTAAATTTATTCCAAGTTATTTGAGTCTTTTAGTAACTACTGTGAGTGGTGTTTTTTTCTTGATTTCTGCCTCAGATTGCTCATTATTAGTGTATAAAAATGCTACTGATGTTTGAGCATTGTTCTTATAGCCTGTGACATTACTGAACTCCTTTATAAGTTCTAGAAGATTTGTTGTAGATTTCTTAGGGCTTTCTAGGTATAGGATCATGTCATCTGCAAATAATGAAATTTTTACTTCTTCTTTTCCAATTTTGGTGACTTTTATATCTTTTTCTTGTCTCAGTGCTCGAGCAAGTACTTCTAAGACAATGTTAAATTGGAGTGGTGATACTGGGTATCCTTGTCTTGTTCCCAATCTCAAAGGGAAGCCTTTTAAGATATCCATTGAAGATGATGTTATCTTTGGATTTTTCATACATACCCTTTATCATGTTCAGAAAGTATCCTTTTATTCCTGTCTTTTGCAGTGTTTTTATCAGGAAAGGGTGCTGTATTTTGTCAAATGCTTTTTCTGCATCTATAGAGATGATCATGTGTGTTTTTTCTTTCAATCTCTTTGTGTGGTGTATTGCATTGATTGATTTTCTTATATTGAACCATCCTTGCATACCCGGGATGAAACCCGCTTGGTCATGGTGTATAATCCTTTTGATATGTTGTTGAATGTGATTAGCAAGTATTTTGTTGAGGATTTTAGCATCTAGTTTCATTAGAGAACGTGGTCTGTAATATTTCTTTCTTGTGGTATCTTTGTTTGGCTTTGCTATTAGAATAATGTTGGCATCATAGAATGAGTTAGGCAATGTTCCTTCTATTTCTATTTTTTGGAAGAGCTTAAGCAGGATTGGTGTTAGCTCTTTCCAGAATGTTTGGTAGACTTCACCTGTGAAGCCATCAGGTCCTGTTTCTTAGTTGGGAGGTTTTCGAATACTGAGTCTATCTCTACTTGTAATTGGACTGTTGAGTACAACAATTTCTTCTTTCATCAATGTAGGTTGCTTATGAGTTTCTAGGAATATGTCCATTACCTCTAAATTATCATTCTTGTTGGCATATATTTTTTCAAAGTATCCTTTTATGATACTCTTTATTTCTGTGGGGTCAACAGTGATATCTCCTTCCTTATTTCTTATTTTGTGTATTTGCATCTGCTCTCTCTCTCTCTTTTTCTTTGTTAGTCTGGCTAAGAGTTTGCCAATTTTATTGACCTTCTTGAAGAACCAGCTTTTGGTTTTGTTTATTCTTTCTAGTGCTTTCTTATTTTCTATTTCATTTAGTTCTGCCCTAATCTTTGTTATTTCCTTCTTTCTACTTCCTTTGGGGTTAGTTTATTGTTGCTTTTCCAATTCCTCTAGATGTGCAGCTAGGTCTTAAATTTTAGCTCTTTCTTCTTTTGTAATATATGCATTTATGGCTATGAATTTCCCTCTCTGTACAGCTTTGGCTGAATCCCATAGGTTTTGATATATTGTGTTGTCATTTTCATTAGTTTCAAGGTAGTTACTGAATTCTTTTCAGATTTCTTCCTTGACCCACAGTTGACCCACAGTCTAAGAATGTGTTGTTTAACTTCCATATATTTGTGCCTAATCTGGTTCTCTGGCCCTTAGTGATTTCCAATTTCATTCTATTGTTGTCAGAGAAATTACCTTGTATAATCTCAATCATTCTGAATTCATTGAGAGTTGTTCTGTGGCCTAGCATGTGGTCTATCTTGGAGTATAATCCATATGCACTCAAGAAGAATGTATATCCCACTGTATTTGGGTGTATCGTTCTGTATATGTCTATTAGTTCCATGTCCTCTAATGTATTATTCAGAGTCTTTGTTTCTTTATTGATTCTCTGTCTAGATGTTTTGTCTAATGCTGATAATGGTGTATTAAAGTCCCCCACTATAATTGTAGAAGCATTTATGTCTCCATGTAGTTTTTCCAGTTTTTGCCTCATGTATTTTGAGGCACTCTGATTAGGTGCCTAAATATTTATGATTGTTCTCTCTTCTTGAAAGACTACCCTTTTTACTAATATAGTGTCCATATTTGTCTCTTACAATAGTTTTGCATTTAAAGTCTATTTTGTCCGATATTAGGATAGCTACTCCTGCCCTTTTTTGGGGTTATTGCTTGCTTGTAACTTTTTTCCAGCCTTTCACTTTCAGCCTCTTTTAATCCCTGGGTCTAAGGTGGGTTTCTTGTAGACATCATATAGATGGATCATATTTCTTTATCCAGTCTGCCAATCTGTGTCTCATGACTTGTGAATTTAATCCATTATCATTCAGTGGTATTACTATCAAATAATTTCTTACATCAACCATATTTTATTTGGGTTCATGTATGTCATATGTTGTTTTTATTTCTTTTTTTGTCTTTTTAGTTGTTCTTACACTCTCCTCCAACTCTCTTTTCCTTGTTTTTTCCTTTCAACCTGTAGAACTTCCTGTAATATTTCTTTAAGTGCAGGTTTCTTATTGGTATACTCTCTTAATTTCTGTTTATCTGTGAATATTTTGAACTCTCCATCATTTTTGAATGCCAGTTTTTCTGGTTAGAGAATTCATGGCTGGAAGTATTTTTCTTTTAGTAGTTTGACTATGTCATACCTCCTTGCCTCCTTGGTTTCAGATGAGAAATCAGCACTTAATATTATTGTGCTTCCTTATATGTGATAGTTCTCTTTTCTCTTGCTGACTTGAGTATTTTCTCTTTGTCTTCAGCATTGGACGTTTTGATAATTATATGTCTTGGCGCAGGCCTGTTGGGATTTATACTGTTTGGGGAGTGCTATGCTTCCTGGACAGGTACATCCATCTCCCTCAATAGGGTTGGGAACTTTTCAGCCATTATTTCCTTCAGCAGTCCTTCTGTTCCCTTTCCCTTCTCTTCTCCTTCTGGGATGCCCATAATGTGAATGTTTGTGCATTTTGTGTTGTTGGTTAAATCCCTAAGTCCCTGCTGGATTTTTTCTATCTTTTCATCTATCTGTTCTACTGTCTGTTTGATTTCAGATGTACTGTCTTCCACATCACTAATTCATTCTTCTGCCTGTTCAAATCTGCTGTTATGTGAATCCAGAGTCTTTTTGATTTCTTGGATTGAGCCATTCATCATGATCATATCCGTTATCTTTTTATGTATGTTTACAATTTCTTCAGTATGTTCTCCCAGTGTCTTCTTAATATCCTTAATCTCTTCCTTCACTTCATTAATTTGGTCCATGATATTTGTTTGGACAGCTTTGATTAGTTGTTCTATGTTCTGCATCTCTTCCTGGTTTTTAGTTTGTTCATTTGAATGGTCCCTGTCTTCCTGTTACTCAGTATAGTTTGTAAACTTTTGTTGCCCTCTGGTCATCATTTTATCTTCTTAGGTTTATTCAGTTGATTAGCTCCTCCCCCTTCTCTAGAGTTTTATTTAGCTGCTGGTTATGTGTGTGTGTTAAGGTTTTCTCTTTGACACTTTGTTCTTCTTGTTCTATTTCCTTGCTTTTTTCTATGTCCCCTTGAAGAAAAATGATTAGGGCCAGAGGAATCAAAAGAGGCAAGAAAGGAAAATGGATAATGGTAATATTGATAAACGTTAGTCTTAGAACCATACAAGACTTAGTAAAATGAATATTTATCTCATGTAGGCAGTGTAGAGTAATAGGGAATAAAAAGTGGAGTACCTACAAAGGAATGGGAAACCAAATAGAGAAACATATATAGAATGATTTAAAAAGCCAGAATGATGAGGAGAGATACAAAGAGTAAAGAAAGGGCTGATAGGAAAAATTTAATAATGAAAAAGAAAAGAAAACAGAATAGACAAGATAGAATTCGACACCTGTGCAGTTGAAGACTAATGAAAAAAGGTGGAATGTAAGAACCACAACAGAAAGCAGAATTTATAAAGATGAAGGAAGGAAAAGAGATAGTGTTGGTAGACAAAATCAATGTACACAGAGAATAGGAAATCAAGGAAGAAGAAGCACAGCAAAGAGGAAAGAAGTTAGCAGCACCTAATTTTAAAAAAGGTGGGGGGAGGGAGAAAGAGGAAAGAAAAGCAAAAAACAAAGAAAGAAATAGGTTAACAAAGGAGAGTAAGAGAAGAGCAGGCTTTGAGCCATCTCCGATATGGACATAATCTATGGTAAAGGGATAGAGTGTGGTTGCATGTTGGGGGATGGGGCAGATGAGTGGTGGTGTTCCTGGGTTTGGTGGTACAGCACTGGGGGCTGGATGGATTAGGAAGTGCTGGTTCAAATCCCCAGGGCATGTAACTGTGAATCTTGACATTCCATGGATTGGGAGAGGGGGGTATCATGGGCCCTGGGGGGCTGGGGAGAAGGGAACAGTCAAGATCTAATGGGTTGTTTGGTGGTCATGGGGAAAGTTTTTCATTACCTTACAGTAATGGACACAGGACATGATAAATATCATCAAAATTATTAAACTGTATCATCTAAATTGTAAACTATACTGTAAATCACTGACAATGTTTAGTTGCTATATTTTGCTATTTGCATAACAGTTATAACAATGCTAACAACCAAAAAACAAAGGCAGGAGAGTTAATATGGGGTCGGGAAGGGGAGGTGGTTAGGTATCTGGGAGCCTCCGGCACTCCGTGTATGACTTTGCTGTGACCTAAAACTTCTTTGAAAATTAAATGAAAAACTGGGAGACAATGGGGATTGAGAGGAGGAAGATGTCATGGCACACCAGACATCCGATAACACAGTGATAAAGGGAAGGAAAAAAGGGAAAAAAGAAAAGAGAAAGGAAATAAAAATGAATATATATATATATTTTTTTTAAAGGCATTTCCTTTGCTTTTTTGCCCATTTTTTGAATGTCCCAATCCACTAATTAAATTTTATTTTGTTTTGTTCTTTGTTTGATTATTTGTTTTTTTTTTTCCTTCTCTCTCTCTTTTTTTTTTTCCCTGAGTTTCCTTATGTTTGTGTCTTGCATGTAAGCTTATCACACTTGTTTCTTTTTCCTAGTAAGTGTATTTGATTATTTTATGGACTAAATGTTCATGGAGGATTTGGATCACAGAAGGGTTACAATGGGTACTGCGGGGGATTATTGAGGGGGGGTGTCTGGGGGGGTTTCGTGGGGATTGGTTCATCCAAATATACATGAAAGATATACAAAATCATTCAAAGGATCGGGGGATGGGGCATGGTCACAATGGGTGGATAATCACACAATAAATGAGGGAATCTGAATTCCTAGCCTGGAGAGCTCTGCCACAATCTCCAAGTGAGCAGCAATAGTCCTCTGAGTGTAGGGACAGTGCCTGTCAAAATAGGATGACCTACTGATTTTTTTTTTAATTAATTAATTAATTTTTATTGATGACTACCCTTGTGAGTCTTTGCTCTTGTAAATGAGACTTAGCCTGCAGTTGTGGGGTGCCTAAGGGTTGCCACCTGAGAGCCTCCTTGTTGCTCAAATGTGGCCTCTCTCTAAGCCAAACTCAGCATATGATTGCATTACCTTCCCCCCAACGTGGGACATGACTCCCGGGGATGAGCCTCCCTGGCAACGAGGGATTAATACCAAGTGCCAACTGGCAGCTTTTTGCAGTGGCAGTATCGTAGCCAATGAGGTTTATCCAAGGCACGATTATTGCTAATTGAAAACTTTTCTCAAGTGCCAACTGGCAACACAACTGGAAAAAGACCTTGAATAAAAGGGGGAAATGGTAAAGACAAATGATTTCAAGTGGCTAAGAGACTTCAAAGAGAGTCGGGAGGTCATCCCAGAGGTAACTCTTACGCACACCTCAGTAGGAGCTCATAGAACATCTAAGTGCCTATCACCCCACTCAGTGGGGTTCCTGAGAGCTCCGGAGACACCCTGGTCCTATATAAGGGGGGATAGCCCCAGAGACTGATGCCTTATCAGTGGGTTCTATTTTGGAATCTGTGCTCCTGAGAGTGACAGAATTAGACTCAAATAAGTCCTCCCTGCACATGGTTCACCAGTCCCTTCTATTCAAATCTACGTGATGCTGGAGTTTCTTAGGTATACTTCCAGAGACTGGAGCCTCCCGCCTACCTATGTGCCAGGTGTGCATGAAATCTAGGTGGAGCTGCAACTCCTACCCTACAGCTCAATGGACTCATCCAAGTCA
>JAKSZT010029920.1:0-13502 GCA_026826555.1 Tolypeutes matacus | reverse complement strand
CTTAGGCACCCCACAACTGCAGGCTAAGTCTCATTTACAAGAGCAAAGACTCACAAGGGTAGTCATCAATAAGAAAATAAAAATAAAAAAATAAAAAATCAGTAGGTCATCCTATTTTGACAGGCACTGTCTCTATACTCAGAGGACTATTGCTGCTCCCTTGGAGATTGTGGCAGAGCTCTCCAGGCTAGGAATTCAGATTCCCTCATTTATTGTGTGATTATCCACCCATCGTGACCATGCCCCATCCCCCGATCCTTTGAATGATTTTGTATATCTTTCATGCATATTCAGTTGAACCAATCCCCACGAAACCCCCCCCAGACACCCCCCCCAATAATCCCCCGCAGTACCCATTGTAACCCTTCTGTGATCCAAATCCTCCATGAACTTGTTTTGTTCTTTGTTTGATTATTTGTTTTTTTTCCCTTCTCTCTTCCCCACCCCCGAGTTTCCTTATGTTTGTCTCTTGCATGTAAGCTTATCACACTTGTTTCTTTTTCCTAGTAAGTGTTAGATACCTTTAAAATGACTTTTTTCTTAATAATTTATAATTAAAGCTTTCCTTATATAATTTCCAAAGGCTTTGTGTCATAACATATTATTAGAAATGTTAGAACACATAGATTTTAAATATTCTGGGGAAATAAGCACATCATGGTTTTAGTAAGGATATATATTTTCCCACTTTTCCTAAAGAGTCATTTGTAATATACACTTTTAAAAACGGATTTTTGTTTCTAAACGTGTACTGATACTGAAAGTTTCAATGAAGGAATGAATGAAATTCTGGTGAATCTTAATTAATCTCTAGACTTTCATCTAAATATCAATTCTTCTTCTATGATCCTAGACCTTACAGTGTGTTAATAGTGGAATATCCTTCAATTTAGCATTGGAAGAACTTACAAGTACAGGTCTTTGGGAAGAGCTAGCTTTTCTTCTTCTTGTTTTTCATAAAAACAGAAAACAAATAGCAAAAAAAGGTGATACTAATATCTCCCAACTGGTATATATGTCAATTTACTATGACATATTAACTGAATCATCGATAGACATGATCAATAGAACCACAGAATTTTGGAACTGGAAGGTATCTTTGAGGTCATCAGGTATAAACCACTTGGTTCATAAAAGAAAAAAACTGAAACCCAGAGAGTTTAGAAATCTCCTAATAATCTTAAATCTGCTGATGGATTTAAATAAAGACTTTTTTACCGTTGGCCTGGTGCCCTTTCTGCTTATCACAATCTATGTTTTATATACATAATTCCTCTGTTCCTCTTTAATTATATATTCAATTATTATTTAATTACACAACTGCTCAAATCATTTACTTATGTAATTGTTTGCACATTAATTAAGGAACCAATATATTTTCAGAAGGGTACTTTGCCTTATGGGTGTTCCCAAATGTATCAGTGTTCTCTAGAGAAACAGAAGCAGAATCCACATGTACACCTCCAGCTACATCAACACACACACACACACACACACATTAGGATGGTTCACTTTGCATGTCATATTGGCTAGGTGATAGTGCCCATATGATTTAACATAGCTCTGCACGGTTACATGCACTCGGGGAAACATGCCACGATAAATGCTAACTTTTTCATGTTATTTGCATTGGTAAGTATGAATAGTGATTTGGATAAAAGAGGAAAGATGCAAAGGAAGAAAGGAAGCTTGACAAGGAGAAAAAAAATGAAAAAAAGAAAACATATTGAAAATCTTGAACTTTAGTTTCTAGCTGGTTTGGATAACAAGATACTGATAATATCCTTTTAAATATATATAAAGATATAAAGATATATAAAGACATAAAGGCTTTTCTTTATATCATTTTATATTTAGGACTGTGCATGCACATGTGTTAACTATGCTGAAAAATCAAGAGAGCAAGGAAATATTCAAAATCTTAAAAGTTGCTGTCTTCTGGTAGTGAAATTCAGAGTAATTTTCATTTTTTTTCTTTGTGTGTTACACATCGTATTTCTGTAGTCTCCATTTTCTTTGTCATGAGAAAGAATCTTTATAATAATATATAAAGAGATTTATAAGCTGTTCACAATTTTGAATGTCATATTAACAAAACTAGGTAAGAAACATTTTTCCTAACAATCCACTATTTTGTTTAAGGCCATAAAGCAAACTTTATGAAAAACAATCTCAAAGAATTAATAGTCACTACTCCATTGGCTAGCACAGTATTTGGTTGGTGTTTGGGCTGGGAATTCTAAATTAAGATTCTGCAATTCCATTCACGTTACGATGTTTTGGTTGGAAAAATGTAAACGCCTGCCTTATGCTTTCCTCTTAATGGGTTGTAAGATTCCTCCACTTAAAGGAAAATGTTCTCAGTAGCTAAAAGAGGTCAAACTTTTCTGACTATTTGAACGTTTTCAGTCGGAACTGTTTTCAGTGGCCAAGGACTGATGCCACTATTGTGGGAATAAGAAAGCAAACTTGAAAGTTGATCCCTCCAGATCCAGACGCATGCAAGAATAAATAAAGGGAAAACCCCTTTATTTATATATTATAAACCCTAAATATATAAATATATAATCATATAACCGAAGAGTAAGCTCCTTTAGTTACATATTACATAACTACTGTTCACAGGGCCATCCGTCACACCTTCTTCCTTAAATCACTCCTTTATTCAGGTCCTATTTGATACAGTCCCATGAAGGCTCTTCCCGTACATTTTAAGAAATTGATTTGGGATCTAAAGGGGAGAAAGAAAACTTTCATAGTGTTTTGGATGTAACAGGGAAGTTCTTCCGGTGATGAGGCGAGCACAGGCTGCCAGCCAGCCAGATTGCCTGAAAGGAGAGCTTTTCTAGAGGGCAGAGCTTGGAGGAGGAGAGGGGAGGGGGAGGGCAGGGGAAGGGCCTGGGCTTACCCAACCCAGGCTCCTGCAAGCGCACTTGGAGGAGGGGGTAGGAGGATCTTCTGCGGGGGCCCAAGGCTCCAGGCTTTTTTGTGATAAGGGGTAAGACATTACAGGAATACCAGGAATTGGCAGCTTTAAATACAGGGCAGGAAAAGCAGAAGAACAGGCAAGTGTCATTTGGAGAAGTTGAGGGTGGCTCTTGTCCAAATCACATGGGCTAGCTGTAGTTACCCCAAGGAGCTAACCCTGGCCTGGCCGGGCAGTCACTCAGAGGCGGAACTCCTGACCAGGCAAAATGAGGAGGCACCAAATATAATTCCTTTTATGCCACTACTAATAGGCTGATGATATCTGTTTGAAAAGCAAAATAAGAGTACATTTCAAAAAAAGGTAGGAGTAACAGTAAAGAATGTAAAATGTAGATTTAGATTACATTTTAAAAGAATAGGAGTCCCAGAATTCCTTGGAAAGTACAAAGGAAATTCTAATATTGGGGAAGGAAAGCATGAAGGCTATTTTAGGCTGGTTGACATTTGTAACTTTTAGAAATTATTTGACTTACAGTTCTTGTGCTTGTAGATGAGATGATTTTGTCGTGACAACTATCCATGGATTGAGGCATGGATTATCAAAGAGACCCTTCTATCACAAATCACCTTAACATGGCTTGCTTTGAGCCATGCTACAACCCGTTGGTTTCTTGGCTACTTTTCTGCTGAAGCACGTCTGCCTGTTTGGTCTTGGCAGTGTTAACAGGCTCCAGGACTTCTAGTGCCCTGCTATTTTCACTTGCTTCAGTGCTTTTTCTAAGTGCAAATTTCTGTTTTGGCATATTGTTTGGAAATGAAGCAGAATAATCCCTTTTGCTGTGTCAAAAAGAAATTCCAAGTAAAATTAAAATTCTCTAAGTTATTTGCTAAGCATGATTATCTTTTTGGAATTGACGGAATGGTCTTTCCTTTATAACAGGAATATTTACAGCTGCTACAGGAAATATCTGCAATATTTCAATAGAAAAATCTGAACTCTATAGCTGAGTCGAGTTACACACACATATAAAGTGAACAGAAGAGAGAACCAAGCCATTTGCTGTGTGGTTTGGTTAATGCAGGGAGTGCATCTGGAGAATTTAGAGTAAAACCTTGAGATTACAATGAGGAAAGATGAGGAGGCACTTCAGGGCTTGGCCTGGAGATAAGGCTAGTGGACCAATTACCAGCTAAACTATGGTTTTGGTTTCATATTTTAATTTTGTTTGGCTTTTTAATAATTGACAATTAGTTCATTCTAATGTTTGTTCCTTTAGTTGAAAATCTAGGGATGTTAGAGTGACTTGTGGATTCTTCCCTGTTAGCGGAATGCTTTGGGTTCTGGGTTCTAGGTTCTTGGCTGTGTGGGATAAAGGAATTCAAGGACATGCCATAGCATAGGCAAAGGAGTAAAGAGTTTGTTAAGAAAGAAGGAAACTAGAAATGAGATAAGAGGACAAGCCTAGACACGGGTGAAGGCGTGCTCCAGGGTGAGATGCACGCACGGGCCCCGGTTAGGCCTTTTCAAGGCCTCTCTCCTTCCTCCTCATAATGTTGGGGAGGGGTCCCAGCTCTTCACTGGTCTGATTGGTGGCCTTACGACCCCCACCTGTTAGCTCTCAGGGGACCAGTGGGGAGGCCTTTGTTTGGAGTTACCTGGGCCCAGTGGGGAGGCCTGTTCGCAGTTACCTGGGGCTTCCCCTTGGCCCTGGGAAGAGCTCCAAATGGGACCTAGGGGCCAGGGTCTAGGCAGGGTCTTTCCAGCTTTGTTCTTAACAGCAGGGGGCTTCCGGGCGGGGTCTCATGGCCAGGTTGTCTGCTGGGTCCCAGCCACCTTCCCTCTTTCCCTACACAAACCTGCCTCATCCCGGTTACCTGGAATTCACATTTTCCCCTACTTCTCACTGCAATTTCTTCAGGGGAATTCTATTTCTGAAATTTATCTTTTGCCACTGACAGCCAAATATTCCAAGACAGAACTGATTTTTTTTCTTCTCCGCGGCCACATACCACAGATACTAACCGCCCAGCATCACAGCTGTCTAATATTCTATAAATCATGCTCCTGCTCGGGTGCCTTGCCACCGTTCAAGGGAAACCCGGAGCCATAGATCCTGACACAGTCTTTTCAGAAGATTATTTCACCAGCCAAAAGGGACTTTTCAACTGTCCCACTGAATTCCTCCAATGGTTTTCAAATGATACATGGTATACTTTTCCAAGGGGAAAAGATTTTTGACAGTTTTAACCTCAGAAGAGAGAAAGCTGTGATAAAGTAGCTGTAGCTTCTACACTTTCCTTCAGTCCATGCCTGCAGCTCTTCCACATCACTGATTTCCATGGGAGCTCTTGGAAAAGGTTTTCATATCCCCTGGCCTATTGCAAGCCAAGCATTGGCAATCCCGCAGTGTTTCATTACACCACTAACTGATTTCCATTCGATCTGGCTTTCTGAGCCTAATCACAGGGGCAAGCGTGTCATTTCCTGGTTGTCTTAAAAATCATGTTACTCATATCATCGGGGAATTTTACCTTGAAAGCCGTATTGGCACCATTGACTTAGGCCCACGCCTTGGGTTGCTGGATAGGCTCATAAATAGTTGACAACCCGATTCAAGACCTAGGACATAACCCAGATGCTTAGAAAGGAATGGGAGAGAATTGCTAAACTCTTCACCTGCATGCCATCAGCTCTAACACTTTGCTGGAATACCAGAAATGCACTTGAGAACTCAGAACCTCGCAAAAGGCAAACCGTTCTCATTCAAGAAGCATCCATGTGACAAAGATATATATTCCCCCAGTTTTCTAATGTATTCGTTTTTGTCTTGTTAACTGTGACACAAACCTAAAATTATTAAGCATTCTTTAAAAACAACCTCTATCAGCATGCTACATGAAAAGCAAATCAAAATCAGGTCCTGGGGTTAAGAAAATGGTGTTAAAAAGCTTGTTAAGAATCTCTAATTGTGTCGTTGACATCATACAGCTCTTTTAAAACAATCAAAATAAATTAAGTATAATGAATTAGAAACTTGAGCATTACATTTTCCTAGCAAGAAATGCTTTTTCTTTTTAATAGAGGAAAGACCTTTCTTAGGCTTCAATAGGTCCCAAGTGGAATTAGATTCATTTCATCTATGAGCTGAACATAAGTACATCTGGGTTTTAAATCTATTAATCTGAATTGCATCACGTTAAGATTACTATTCTGTAAGTATGCATCACTTAAAGGGATCAAATCTTCTGGATCCTCACAATGGAAAACTTGTTTGGGTACATTCGTAATTAAGATTTCTACAGCCCTTAATTCAACAAATATTTCAGTTATCCTCAGCTCTAAGAGGATTTTCTTCAATAAATAGTTTGTACATAATTAGAGTCATTGAATTTTTTAAAATTTCATTGTATTTGTGTATTTTACAAGGTAATAAGTAGTCACTTTGTCATTATGTATAGTGTGATTTTTGCTAAAAGTTTAAATTTTGTATTTTAAATAATACGAGAGTCTTAAAATAAAACTGGTAAGTGCTGGGAAATTAAAATCTGATCTCTGAAGAGTGGTTCTCCAAGTGTCTGAGTAGATACAGGTGCTGAGTTAATTTCAGGAAAAGTGTATGCATAAGAAATACTCTTTCTCTACCAAGAAATGTTCTATCTTTTTGTAAAAACATCAGGAAAGTTTTCTTGGTGCATTATAATTCAAAAATAAAAGATCTCCAGCTCCCTTGAACACGAGAACTTAGATCAAACTAAGGCCCATGAAACAAATGCGGTGCTGCCTAATTTTGCAAAGCTGAGGGTGGGCTTTACAGATGAACATTTGCCATGGACTCCGTGATAGGGAACACTTGCCTTTTTTTTTTTTTCCATTTTATTTTCTAACACTAACTTTTGACCCTGATGAACTTCCATCTGAGCCCTGTGACCCTGGGAAACAGGGGTGGTTAAAAAATTCCACCCACCTTTGCATTCCAGGAAATAGTGTATGTAAAGAAACCACCTTTCTCTTAGAGCTGCTGAGATTTGTGTTTACCCGCCTAAGTGAGCTAACAGTACCATTTGCTACAGATAGTTCATCCTAAATTCACCTGGTTATGGGCCTAGCCATCTGTGCTAGCTAAAGGCTTTCATACAAAGGCAAAATAAACCTACGTTTTCTTCCATAACACGCAGGCGGTTACAACTTGGAGTCAGGTGCCTAGACTAAAATTCCCAGGGGCAGGGAGATAGGAGCGCTTGATTCCTTGATGTTTGCATTTCAAGGAGGTGACTCCAAAGCTCTTAAGAAAAATACCCCTGCCTTGAAAAACTGTCCAGAGGCTTATTGAGCTTCTAGAAAGATTTGCATACATCTCTTTTGGAAGAAAGGACTTGTTAAATGACTTGACAAACTTTAGCTAAGAGTCATTCTTCCGGGGAGAGGCAAGATGGCGCTGGTGTAGGAGGGCGCACACTGCAAGCTCCCAGAGCAAGGCGGATTGGGGACGGGGTCCTGCCCGGGGGTCTGTGCTGTGCACGCGTGGAGTGAGAGGCTTGGGACATCTGTCTGCGCGGATCGGCGGCGTGGACTGAACGGTAGAGATTCGTGAGTTTTGAGGCTGCCGGGGGAGGTTGGCACAGGCGGCTGAGCCCCGTGGTTAGGAAAATAAATAATAAAACGGCCATTTGGAGCCGCGGGCGGGGGCGAAAAAGTTTTATTTTCTGGGGAGCTGGCTGCCTGGCGCCCCTTGGACCTTGTGTGAGCAGAGCAAACAAGCTAGTCAGCACCCGGTGAACCCGAGGGGGGATTTTGGTCAGGCAAAGCAGCTGATCTCCCTAGCCACCCAGGGATAAGACCCGGGCCGCTGCGGAGCCAGGAGGAAGGGACACTTCCCAAAAAAGGGAGGGTTCGGTTGGAAGACAGGGAAGGGTATTTTATATTTTTAGACATCGATCTGGCTGCCTGCACCGCCCCATAGCTTTGGGGAGCAGATAAGCCGACCTGAAGCAGCATCAGGCTGAGAGCAGACGCGAATCTGCACTCAAACTGATTTACTGAGCAGCCCGGGGACGCTGGAGCTCGGCGCCGGAAGGGGCGGAATCCGCCCTCTTTAGCACTCCTCACTGACTAACATCAGAGCTTCAGCTAACCTGGGGAGTCCGGAAAGTGGGACGTGCTTGATTAATTTCCACGGGCCCAGCTAGGGTCCCTTCCGTAAGGGGGTTGGTCTAGAGGAGGAATTATTTTGGGTCCTGCATTTGGCTAAAAAAAAAAAAAAAAAAAAAAAAAAAAAAAAAGTGAGGTCACCTCAACAATTGAAAAATAAATTCTTTTCAATTTAGTTTAATAGTTAAAAGCTGCTTCAGGACCTGCATATAGAACCCTGTGGGGAAATTCATTGATAAACACAAGTAGGCAGGAAGGATCCACGTGGACCCTAGGGGTATCATTGACCCCCCTTGTTTCCTTCTTCTTTTTTCTTTTTTTTTTATTTTTTTATTTATTTTTATTTTTTATTTTTTTATTTTTTATTAGTATTAACTTTTTCCTTTCAGACCTTTCTCTACTATTTCTCTACCTCCTCATAATTCTAGCCTTCTAAATCACTATATATATATATTCCTCCATTTGTTTTCCCAGTCCATTATAGGAACTCCATATTTTTTCCTAGTACTCTACACTGCCTACACAAGTTAAATATTCATCTCATTGAATCTCATTTTGCCCCTCTTCTAACTTTTATCAACATTTCTATTATCCTTCTGCCTTCCTTACATCTTTTGATTCCTCTGGCCCTAACCTTTTGCCTTCAAGGGAACATAGAAAGAAGTAAGGAAATAAAATAAGAAGAAAAACTGCCAAAGAGAAAACTTAACTCACACGCAGAACCAACAGCTAAATAAAATTCTAGAGCATAGAGAAAAGCTAATCAACTGAACAAACCCATCAAGATAATATGATGACCAGAGGGCAACAGAAAAATACAAATGACTCTGAAAAACTGGAAAACATGGACCAGTCCAGTGCACAAAATAAAAACCAGGAAGCAATGCAGTACATCGAACAACTAATCAAAGCTATCCAAACAAATATCATGGACCAACTTAAAGAACTGAAGGAAGAGATTAAGGATATAAAGAAGACACTGGGAGAACATACTGAAAAAATAACTAACACACCTAAAAACGTAATGGATATGATGGCGAACAAAGACACAAGTCAAGAAATGAAAAAGACGCTGGACTCACATGGCAGCAGAATTGAACAGGCAGAGGAAAGAATTAGTGATATGGAAGACAATACAGTTGAAATCAAAGAGATTGTAGAAAACATAGACAAAAAGATAGAAAAAATCCAGTATGGTCTCAGGGAATTAACCGATAATGCAAGACGCACACACATACGCATTATGGGCATCCCAGAAGGAGAAGAGAAGGGAAAGGGAACAGAAGGAGTGTTGAAGGAAGTTATGGCTGAAAACTTCCCAACTCTATTGAGAGAGATGGATGTGCAGATCCAGGAAGCACAGCGCACCCCAAATAGTATAAATCCCAACAGGCCAACTCCAAGACATATACTTGTCAAACTGTCCAATGCTCAAGACAAAGAGAAAATACTCAAGGCAGCAAGAGAAAAGAGAACCATCACATACAAGGGAAGCACAATAAGATTAAGTGCTGATTTCTCAGCTGAAACCATGGAGGCAAGAAGACAGTGGTATGACATAGTCAAAACACTAAAAGAAAAAAACTTCCAGCCACGAATTCTCTACCCAGCAAAATTGGCATTCAAAAATGATGGAGAGTTCAAAATATTCACAGATAAACAGCAATTAAGAGAGTATGTCAAGAAGAAACCAGCACTTCAAGAAATACTAAAGGAATCTCTACAAATTGAAAGGAAAAAACAAAGGAGAGAGAGTTGGAGGAGAGTTTAAAAACAACTGAAAACTCAAAAAGAGAAACAAAACAACATATGACATACATTAACCCAAAGAAAAAATGACTGAAGTAAGAAATTTGTTACGAGTAATAACACTGAATGTTAATGGATTAAATTCACCAATCAAAAGACACAGATTGGCAGAATGGATAAGAAAATATGATCCATCTATATGCTGTCTACAAGAAACCCACCTTCGGCCCAGGGATTCAAGGAGGCTGAAAGTGAATGGCTGGAAAACCATTTTACAAGCTAACAATAGCCAAAAAAGGGCAGGAGTAGCTATTCTAATATCAGACAAAATAGACTTTAAATGCAAAACTATTGTAAGAGACAAAGATGGACACTACATATTAGTAAAAGGAGTAATCTCTCAAGAAGAGAGAACAATCATCAACATTTATGCACCTAATCGAGGTGCCTCAAAATACGTGCGGCAAACTCTGGAAAAACTAAGAGGAGAAATAAATTCCTCTACAATTATAGCAGGGGACTTCAACACACCACTATCATCATTAGACAGAACATCTAGGCAGAGAATCAATAAAGAAACGAAGGCACTCAACAATACATTAGAAGATTTGGACTTAATAGACATATACAGAACACTTCACCCAAATACAGCGGGATTTACATTCTTCTCCAGTGCACATGGAACATACTCCAAAATTGACCACATGCTAGGCCCCAAAACAACACTCAATGAATTCAGAAAGATTGAGATTATACAAAGTAATTTCTCTGACCACAACGGAATGAAGTTGGAAATCAATAAGGGCCAGAGAAACAGGTTAGGCACAAGGATATGGAAGTTAAACAACACACTCTTAGACAAACAGTGGGTCAAAGAGGAAATTTCAAAAGAAATCAGTAACTACCTTGAAACTAATGAAAACAACAACACAACATATCAAAACCTATGGGATGCAGCGAAAGCAGTCCTGAGAGGGAAGTTCATAGCCATAAATTCATATATTAAAAAAGAAGAAAGAGCTAAAATTGAAGACCTAACTGCACACTTGGAGGAATTGGAAAAACAACAACAAACTAAACCTAAAGGAAGTAGAAAACAGGAAATAACCAAGATTAGAGCAGAACTAAATGAAATAGAGAATAAGAAAGCACTGGAAACAATAAACAAAACCAAAAGCTGGTTCTTCGAGAATATCAACAAAATTGACAAACCCTTAGCCAGACTAACAAAGAAAAAGAGAGAACAGATGCAAATACATAAAATAAGGAATGAGCAAGGTGATATCACTACTGACCCCACAGAAATAAAGAGTATCATAAGAGGATACTTTGAAAAATTATATGCCAACAAGAATGACAATTTAGAGGAAATGGACAAGTTTCTAGAAACCCACAAACAGCCGACATTGATGAAAGAAGAAATAGATGAACTCAACAGTCCAATTACAAGTAAAGAGATAGACGCAGTCATTAAAAACCTCCCAACTAAGAAGAGTCCAGGACCAGATGGCTTCACAGCTGAATTCTACCAAACATTCCGGAAAGAGCTAACACCAATTCTACTTAAGCTCTTCCAAAAAATAGAAGTAGAAGGAATACTACCTAACTCATTCTATGATGCCAACATTACCCTAATACCAAAACCAAATAAAGATACCACAAGAAAGGAAAATTACAGACCAATTTCTCTAATGAACCTAGATGCTAAAATCCTTAACAAAATACTTGCTAATCGCATTCAACAACATATCAAAAGGATTATACATCATGACCAAGTGGGTTTCATCCCAGGTATGCAAGGATGGTTCAATATAAGAAAATCAATCAATGTAATACACCACATAAACAAACTGAAAGAAAAAAATCACATGATCATCTCTATAGATGCCGAAAAAGCATTCGACAAAATACAGCACTCTTTCCTCATAAAAACACTACAAAAGATAGGAATAGATGGAAACTTTCTGAAAATGATAAAGGGTATATATGAAAAACCCAAAGCTAACATCATTTTCAACGGTGAAATCCTAAAAGCCTTCCCTCTGAGATCGGGAACAAGACAAGGATGCCCACTATCACCGCTCCTATTTAACATTGTCTTAGAAGTACTTGCTCGAGCACTGAGACAAGAAAAGGACATAAAAGGCATCCAGATTGGAAAAGAAGAAGTAAAAATTTCATTATTTGCAGATGACATGATCCTATACATAGAAAGCCCTGAGAAATCGACAACAAGGCTTCTAGAACTTATAAAGGAGTTCAGTAATGTTGCAGGCTATAAGATCAACGCTCAAAAATCAGTAGCATTTCTATACAACAATAACCAGCAAACTGAGGAGGAAATCAGGAAAAAAATACCATTTACAATAGTAAACAAAAGAATCAAATACCTAGGAATAAATTTAACTAAAGATGTAAAGGACTTATATACAGAAAACTACACAACACTGTTAAAGGAAATCAAAGAAGACTTAAATAAATGGAAAAATATTCCCTGTTCATGGATGGGAAGATTAAACATCATCAAGATGTCTATCCTACCCAAACTAATCTACAGATTTAATGCAATCCCAATAAAAGTCAACACTATATTTTTTAAGGAACTGGAAAAACTAACCACAAAATATATTTGGAGAGGTAAGAGGCCCCGAATTGCCAAAGATATATTGAAAAAGAAAAATGAAGTTGGAGGTATCACATTACCTGACTTTAAAACATACTACAAAGCTACAGTGATCAAAACTGCATGGTATTGGCACAAGGATAGACCTACTGACCAATGGAACCGGATTGAGAGTTCTGATATAGATCCTCGCATATACAGTCATCTGATATTTGACAAGGCCACGAAACCCACTCAGCTGGGAGAGAGTGGCCTCTTTAACAAGTGGTGCTTGGAGAACTGGATATCCATATCCAAAAGAATGAGAGAAGAATACCATCTCACACCTTATACAAAAATCAACTCAAGATGGATCAAAGATATAAATATAAGAGCCAAAACCATAAAAACCTTGGAAGATAATGTAGGGAAGCATCTACAGGACCTTGTAATAGGAAATGGTTTCATGAATTTCACACCCAAAGCACGAGCAGCAAGAGAAAAAATTGATAAATGGGATCTCCTCAAAATTAAAAACTTCTGCACCTCTAAGGATGTTATTAAGAAAATAAAAAGGCAACCTACCCAATGGGAAAAAATATTCGGCAACCATATATCTGATAGGAGCCTGATATCCTGCATATATAAAGAAATCCTTCACCTCGAAAATAAAAGGACAAACAACCCATATAAAAAATGGGCAAGTGACCTGAAAAGACACTTCTCCAAGGAAGAAATACAAATGGCTAAAAAGCACATGAAAAAATGCTCAACATCACTTGCTATCAGGGAAATGCAAATCAAAACTACAATGAGATACCATCTTACACCCATCAGAATGGCAGCTATTAAAAAAACAGGAGACACTAAATGTTGGAGAGGATGTGGAGGAATAGGAACCCTCATCCACTGCTGGTGGGACTGCGGTATGGTCCAGCCACTGTGGAGGACAGTTTGGCGGTTCCTCAGAAAACTTGCAATAGATCTTCCGTATGATCCAGCAATTCCACTACTGGGTATATACCCAGAAGAACTGAAAACAAAAATACAAACAGATATATGCACACCAATGTT
>JAKSZT010029917.1:11905-35054 GCA_026826555.1 Tolypeutes matacus | reverse complement strand
GCCAAACTGTCCTCCACAGTGGCTGGACCATACCGCAGTCCCACCAGCAGTGGATGAGGTTTCCTATTCCTCCACATCCTCTCCAACGTTTAGTGTCTCCTGTTTTTTTAATAGCTGCCATTCTGATGGGTGTAAGATGGTATCACTTTGTAGTTTTGATTTGCATTTCCCTGACAGCAAGTGATGTTGAGCATTTTTTCATGTGCTTTTTATCCATTTGTATTTCTCCTTGGAGAAGTGTCTTTTCAGGTCACTTGCCCATTTTTTAAATGGGTTGTTTGTCCTTTTATTTTCAAGGTGTAGGATTTCTTTCTATATGCAGGATATTAGGCTCCTATCAGATATATGGTTGCCGAATATTTTTTCCCATTGGGTAGGCTGCCTTTTTATTTTCTTAATAACATCCTTTGAGGTGCAGACGTTTTTAATTTTGAGAAGATCCCATTTAACAATTTTTTCTCTTGCTGCTCATGCTTTGGCTGTGAAGTTCATGAAACCATTTCCTATTACAAGGCCCTGTAGATGCTTCCCTACATTATCTTCCAAGGTTTTTACTGTTTTGGCTCTTATATTTAGATCTTTGATCCATCTTGAGTTGATTTTTGTATAAGGTGTGAGATGGTATTCTTCTCTCATTCTTTTGGATATGGATATCCAATTCTACAAGCACCACTTGTTAAAGAGGCCACTCTCTCCAAACTGAGTGGGCTTTGTGGCCTTGTCAAATAACAGATGACTGTATATGCAAGGATCTATATCAGAACTCTCAATATGGTTCCATTGGTCAGTAGGTCTATCCTTGTGCCAATACCACGCAGTTTTGATTACTGTAGCTTTGTAGTATGTTTTAAAGTCCGGTAATGTGATACCTCCAACTTCATTTTTCTTTTTCAATATATCTTTGGCAATTCCGGGCCTCTTGCCTCTCCAAATATATTTTGTGGTTAGTTTTTCCAGTTCCTTAAAAAATAGAGTGTTGACTTTTATTGGGATTGCATTAAATCTCTAGATTAGTTTGGGTAGGATAGACATTTTGATGATGTTTAGTCTTCCCATCCATGAACAGGGAATATTTTTCCATTTATTTAAGTCTTCTTTGATTTCCTTTAACAGTGTTGTGTAGTTTTCTGTATATAAGTCCTTTACATCTTTAGTTAAATTTATTCCTAGGTATTTGATTCTTTTATTTACTATTGTAAATGGTATTTTTTTCCTGATTTCCTCCTCAGTTTGCTGGTTATTGGTATACAGAAATGTTACTGATTTTTGAGCGTTGATCTTATAGCCTGCAACATTACTGAACTCCTTTATAAGTTCTCGAAGCCTTGTTGTAGATTTCTCAGGGCTTTGTATGTATAAGATCATGTCATCTGCAAATAATGAAATTTTTACTACTTCTTTTCCAATCTGGATGCCTTTTATGTCCTTTTCTTGTCTCAGTGCTCATGCAAGTACTTGTAAGACAATGTTAAATATGAGTGGTGATAGTGGGCATCCTAGTCTTGTTCCCGATCTCAGAGGGAAGGCTTTTAGGATTTCACCATTGAAAATGATGTTAGCTTTTGGTTTTTCATATATACCCTTTATCATATTCAGAAAGTTTCCATTTATTCCTATCTTTGTAGTGTTTTTATGAGGAAAGAGTGCTGTATTTTGTCGAATGCTTTTTTGACATCTATAGAGATGATCATGTGGTTTTTTTCTTTCAGTCTGTTTATGTGGTGTATTACATTGATTGATTTTCTTATATTGAACCATCCTTGCATACCTGGGATGAAACCCACTTGGTCATGGTGTATAATCCTTTTGATATGTTGTTGAATGCGATTAGCAAGTATTTTCTTAAGGATTTTAGCATCTAGGTTCATTAGAGAAATTGGTCTGTAATTTTCCTTTCTTGTGGTATCTTTATTTGGTTTTGGTATTAGGGTAATGTTGGCATCATAGAATGAGTTAGGTAGTATTCCTTCTACTACTTTTTTTTGGAAGAGCTTAAGTAGAATTGGTGTTAGCTCTTTCCGGAATGTTTGGTAGAATTCAGCTGTGAAGCCATCTGGTCCTGGACTCTTCTTAGTTGGGAGGTTTTTAATGACTGAGTCTATCTCTTTACTTGTAATTGGGCTGTTGAGTTCATCTATTTCTTCTTTCATCAATGTCGGCTGTTTGTAGGTTTCTAGAAACTTGTCCATTTCCTCTAAATTGTCATTATTGTTGGCATATAATTTTTCAAAGTATCCTCTTATGATACTCTTTATTTCTGGGGGTCATTAGTGATATCACCTTGCTCATTCCTTATTTTACGTATTTGCATCTGTTCTCTCTTTCTCTTTGTTAGTCTGGCTAAGGGTTTGTCAATTTTGTTGATATTCTCGAAGAACCAGCTTTTGGTTTTGTTTATTGTTTCCAGTGCTTTCTTATTCTCTATTTCATTTAGTTCTGCTCTAATCTTTGTTATTTCCTGCTTTCTACTCTCTTTAGGTTTAGTTTGTTGTTTTTCCAATTCATCCAAGTGTGCAGTTAGGTCTTCAATTTTAGCTCTTTCTTCTTTTTTAATATATGAATTAATGGCTATGAACTTCCCTCTCAGGACTGCTTTTGCTGCATCCCATAGGTTTTGATATGTTGTGTTGTCGTTTTCATTAGTTTCAAGGTAGTTACTGATTTCTTTTGAAATTTCCTCTTTGACCCACTGTTTGTCTAAGAGTGTGTTGTTTAACTTCCATATCCTTGTGCCTAACCTGTTTCTCTGGCCCTTAGTGATTTCCAACTTCATTCTGTTGTGGTCAGAGAATTTACTTTGTATAATCTCAATCTTTCTGAATTCATTGAGTGTTGTTTTGTGGCCTAGCATGTGGTCTATTTTGGAGTATGTTCCTTGTGCCCTCGAGAAGAATGTAAATCCCACTGTATTTGGGTGTAGTGCTCTGTATATGTCTATTAAGTCCAAATCTTCTAATGTATTGTTGAGTGCCTTAGTTTCTGTCCCGACCCGCGGGACAGCAACGGAGCTCGAAACCTGCCGAGAAAGAATGGTGGGACAAGAGATGCAAAGAATGACAGCAAGACAGTGTTCTGATCAAGCTGCCAACTTTATTGAGGGAGCAGGGCTTATATGCTGTTTGGAAAGAGGAAGTGAGTCGGGGCCGGGTGGCGCTCCGGGATTGGAGGGTGTTATCGCTGGAGTAGGGGGCAGATCTTACTTTCGCGCCCTGCGCCTGCGTACTGTTGTATTCACCTGGGCAGTGGCGGGAACCGGAGAACAAACGAGTAAGGAGGAAGAAGAACAAGGAAGTGACAAAGCAGATTTTGTGTCTGTGCCATGCTGTGGCGTCCGCCATGTTGCGCCATGAAACCACTGGTTGCTATCGCTTAGGTTGTTGGCACCTCTCTTGGCAGACTCCAGTGACGGCTCCCAACATCTCCTCCCTTTTTCTTTATTTAGCACGGTACTCTCCGTAGGCTAGCTGAGGGAAGTAGAGGCCTCATTTCCCTGATGTAGATGGCTCTGATTTTTTCAGGAAGGGGTAGCACAGGCAATGCAGCATAAGGGAGGGGGGCTGTGCCTGTCTTAGGTCAGAACTGTGCCCTGTAAGGAACTGCACCCAGGAAACAGTGTACCTTACCCATTATGTGTTCAGTCTTACCCGTCATTGGGTAGCATGGCAGCAAAAGGCCATGTCCCTGTCTTAGGTTGACTGATAGGTCAGTCCAGTTGCCCGTCATTGGCTAACCAGTCCAGCACCTCTGTGAGCATTTTTGCCTGGCAAGTTCTATGAGCAGAGCAAACCCCTGTGCTAATGAGGCATGCTTCTCAGAGAACAGTTAGGTTGTGCTTACCTTTGACTGTCTCCTGCGGTGCTTTGCCACGCACTCAGCAGCCTTTAAATGGAGGGACCAGTACACAGATGGTCTGTTGGCATGCCTTGATCAGCAAGGTGGAGCCGGTGGTAATGTACCTGAATGGGCTTGCCAAGAGCGGAGTCAATCTGATCTTTGACTAGCTGGAGAATTCTTTTTACAGCCCATGGCCCAAAGGAAAGTATTAGGAGGATGGTTATCAGTGGGCCTAGTATAGGGAGTAGATAGGGCAGGATTCTATCGAATCCCCAAGAGGGATTCAGTAGCGATATTTCTCTTTCCCTATTTCGCTGCTCTAGCCCTTCTCTAAGTTGGGCCATGTTGTTTTTGATAAGGCCGGAGTGATTAGTGTAAAAGCAATATTCCTCTCCTAAAGTGGCACAAACTCCCCCCTCTTTTAGGAAGAGGAGGTCCAGACCTCTACGATTCTGGAGGACAACCTCAGACAGGGAGTCTAGAAATTTTTCCAAGTGAGAGATGGAGGTTTCTATATGGGCTAGATCTTCATCTACAGCAGCTCGTAGGTGAGAGAGACCTTGTTGTTGGAGGATGACAGATGTAGTTCCAGTGGCTAAACCCGCAATACCTAAAAGAGAAGCAATGGTGATAGCAGTAATAATTTCTCTTTTGTGTCTAGTTATGGGGTCAGAAGGTTGCGTGTCCCAGAACTGATGGAAGCTGTCCCCTGGATGGTAAAGGACATGGGGGAGGATAACAACCAAGACGCACACCTCTCCTGAGCTATTGAGGGCTGCTGTGGCCACACAGGGGGTAAGCCCTGATGAGGAGCACAGCCATTTTGCCCCTTTAAGGGGAATGTAAAATTTATGCTGAGACGGAGGGGATAAATGTACACAAGCCTTAGTTAAGGTGGCAGATATGTTTTTGAAAGCATTACCAATGCACCGTCCAGTTTGTAGAACAGACTGTATGGTGAGGCCAACTCTATCTTTCTTGTTCCAGTTTCATTGGGGAGGATTGTCCTCATGGGAAGTATTAAAGGAGGCATTAAGGGCTATGGCATCATAATAAGGGAGCTTAACAGAAAGGCATAACCAGCAATTGCGAGTAAGGTTGGGTGGGGAAGCGTTTAGATCAAGAAAGGTAGCGTTAATTATTTGCTAGAGTAGGCTAATGATAATTGGGTAAGAGTTAAGAGAGGTAGTGTTGGGTGTAGCAGACATAACTGTTGCATTTGCAGCCTGGCTTGAAGTGAGATTGGTGACAGGGGGACTGGGTTGACCAGGGGGAGCCAGGACTTTATTAGGACCCATTGACTGGGGGGGGGTGCTACAAGTTCCTTTTTTATATGAAGGAACATGCCAGGGTCGGTGTCTGCGAAATATAGCCTGATTCCCCAGGTTCAACCGATGATCCAGGAGGAATCTGCAGGGCTTTGAACAGAAAGAGTGAGATTTGTACAGAGGTTTCCTGCATTTTGTTTTTTAAAGTTTGCAGGAAGACCCCACGATGGGTTAGGGGGTCGAGTGCATCCGGCGGGGGTGAATCGTACCATGAGGAACTTGTCAACAATTGGGGGTGACCATCCAGTAGCTAATGTTTCGCATCCCCAGTAGGCACAATAGTAGTGCGTGGGCTGATTGCAGTACGAACGCCCCTGGGTGGAGCTGGGACAGAGGTAAACATCCTGAATATTGAGATAATTTATGGTCCAGGTTTCGAGAGGATCTTGTACACATACTGTAAGAAATTGAGTTAACTTTTCTTTTTTAAACTAGTAATATCAGTTTTGCTGCCTTGCCTTTCAAAGTTTGGAACAGTTCCCAAAAATAATTTCCACAAATAACTTTGAATATTATTAAGTTTAGTGTCCCATGGTTGTGGGATGTATTTTCATTTTACCAATTTACTGAGCTGTTAGTAAATGTTGTATTACCAAAATTCCAGAAATAAGGATTACTGTTATTAGTGATTATGACTGAATTATTAATGAACTAAAATATGGTTGTGTTTTTAATAGGTTTCGGCATCCCTATAAGGGCCCAATCCTTTACAATTCCATAGGAATCATTAAACAACACAACCTCTGTAAGCTCATGACATATATGTCATTTGTCATTAAGTAGTCTGTTGTGAGAGGGACATGTAAAATTTACCATATTTTCTGATTTATATGACAAAGAAGGGAAAATGAGAACATAAATTTGACTGTGATTTTTAGGTTGCATGCATACAGAACCATATCCAATACAAGTAGGGCAGTCTATAAAAGGTAAACTTAAATTTTCTGTAAGTTTCCCTTCTTCTTTTGGCTTTAAAGGTAGTTATAAGTTATAGGTCCTGGAAAATGGTGAGCTTGATTAAGATAAATTGGGTAAGACTCATTGCTCCAAATTAACAGCTCTAGAAGAGGTGAGTTGGTTATGTATGTTCAATAAGTGTAATTATGATGTGGTATCTTACCTTGACCTAATACTTTACCTATAATTAATTCATTGTAAACCCACCATGTCCATAGTTTAAGTCTTGGCAGCATCTTCAACTCTAGACTTGATTCTTCTGGAGGGGATCCACTGCTCTTCTCCTGTTTCTGTAATGATAAGAGCAAAACCTCGGCCCCAAAAGTTTACCTCTCCTTTTTCCCATTTACTGGTTCTTTCATTTTTCCAATATATTGGTTGTCCACATTTTTCATTTTCATTCCTTTTTTTTTTTTTTTTTTTTTACCCTCCCAATGTCTTTCTGGTGCTGTGGCATTAGAAATTTGTTGTCTATTAAGAAAATTTAAGGTAAGCAATGCTCTAGACAGTCTGTCCCTAGCAGACTCTCCTCCATCTGCCCCTTTTTGTTTTTGCAACATTAAGTTTAATAAGTGATTACTTTTTTCTACTATCGCTTGTCCCGTCACATGCACATCCTGAAGGCGGCCAAAAGAAGGCACATGTGTGACATCCATTTGTCAAATTTCATTAGGATGTTCTCCACGGGGATTAGTTCCTGGAGAGAAAGTGGGGGCATTTATGGGCCCATAAGTAGGACATTGTCTAACAATCCTCTTACTTTCTTTTACTGTTAAGTGGGGATATTTATGACGTAAGCCAGAAGCATTAGTATGTGTAAGTTTATGATAATCAGAAGTTTTTTTGTATCTTTGTTGGGTAGGAATATCTATTCTATTATGCCATCCTCTTGTCAAAGTATTCCAGTAGGGGAATGGCAAGATGGAAATATTAAAAGAGAAATTGGAAGATTTATAGTTATCCTTGTTAGTTGGCTATTTTGTACTCTTTTTCCAGCGATTTAACTCCTCTTTTGCTTCTGGGCTTAAAATGCGAGGACTATTTGAGTCAGGGTTTCTTGTTAGGGTAAAGCATAAGTTGGAATTCCTAAAGTAGGCCATACCCAATTAATATCACCCAGTAATTTCTGAAGCTGTACATATTTTGCTAATTCAATACCACATTTCTGTGAGTTTGGTCTCTGGGTCTTTGGGATTCAAATTGTCAGCATTTCAATATAAGTGGAAAGTGAATGTTGACTATTTACTTAACACTAATGACCTCTACTAAGGAATTCTATGTCAGACATGATTTTTTCAGCTTCAATCTGTTGTGCTTTATTATTTGTAACTTATAACCATGCCAGTGATATTGAATATAAGAAACCTTTTCATTTAGTTTAGTTTTCCTCACCACTTCCAGTAGAATTCCAATTGATTTTTAGATTATATCCTTAACTTTTGACTGCATATACCATATTTATACAGTAGTTATTTCTTATGGATTACATGGCCTATAAATGTATTTTTAATTATACCAATCCTATACTTTTTCTAATACAATTACATTAATATAAAGTGATTGAATAGTTCGTTATTACTTGGGATTCACAATACTAAGAATGCAAATGAAGTTTGTGGCATTTTAATATTTATGAATTATCTTTACATAACACTAAAGTGCATACTTTAGGGGGGAAATGAGGAAAGGCATTTATATGTATGTTTATATATATTTAATTAAAAACAATGGAAACAATAAATTACAAATCACTTAAAATTTTTTTCAGTCATTTACAGGAGTCATTTACGTGAGATCAGAATTTTTTTCTTCTTTTTCTCCTTGGTTCCTGCTCTTCATTTTTCACATGTAATTATAATCTTCAGTTTGTTGTGTGCAAATTTTCTCTGTGGTTGCTTAATTATGATATTATGAGTATAAATCATGACTAGAAGTGGTAAATATAAATACAAACTAAATTAAGTACTGAATAATTACCAAAATTCTTATAATGTAATCATATAAATATGACCTGGAGAAAAAATTAAATTATTACAAACTATTAAAATGTATGTTTCAGTTGTTCATCCAAAGTCTGCTGTTGTAAATGGACAGAACTTGTGCTAGTTATCCAGGGTAGATGATGTGCATTGATTTGGATGCTTGGTATCCATTCTTCCATCTTGTATTTTTTTTGTTGTTGTTATTTGTTTGTTTTTAAATATATTTTACATACATTTTTAAAAACCAATTTATTGAAGTATATCATTCATACATGAACATACATAAACTATAAATTTTCAGTAAACATCGTTAACTTACAAAACAAACATGCAAGAGCATCGTCAAGGTACTACTACTAACTATAGTCTGTATCTTCCTCCACTATACATTTTTTTAAGGATTTATTTATTTTCTTACTTTAATCCATTTTAAACCTCCCCCACCCCCCATTTTTGTTGTTTCTGTGTCCATTCACTGGGCGATTGTGTGTTCATTTCCTGCCCTCTCTTCTCATCCTTCTCCTCCTGTTTCCACTGTGATTTTTTTTTAAACAAATCTATTTTATTGGTACATATTAATAAAGCATACAGTTCATTCAATGTGTACAATAATAGTATTTGGTATAATCTAATAGTTGTGCATTCATCATTTCAATCATTATTAGAGTATTTTCATTATTTCTATAATAATATTAAACAAAAACTGACAAACAATAAACACGAAAATTCTTCACCTCTCCATCTCTCTGTTTCCACTTATATATATATATATATATATTTTTTAAGAGGTGCTTAGATTACCGAAAATGTTACACAGAACCCCCTGGGATTCCCATGTTGTCCACCTCCCACACCTCCCACCACATCCCACGCAAAAATCTCCCACAAGTGTGGCCCACCACCCTCAATGGACTTACACATCCTGGGGCCTTGCCACCAACCATAGACCACAGTTCACACCGTAGACCACACTCTCTCCCACACAGTTCTGAGTGGTGTGTGCTGATTTAAAATGGCCTACATCCATTGCCACAACGGTACTCAGGACAACCTCCAAATCCCAAAGAAGCCCATGCATTTCAACTACTCCTCCCATCCCTGCCCCAAAAGTGTCAAGTGGCCACTGGCTCTAGCTCATTGTTATAATTTCTTCCATTGCTAGAATCACCATATGTGTACAACAGAATACCATCAAGTCCACTCTAGTCCATAGTTCTTCCCCCAATCCTGAGGGGACTGGGATGGTGATGTCCACTCCACCTCCAAGTGAGAGAGAGCTTATATCCCATGGATATGGTGGGTGGGATGATCCTTCCTTATTCTCTATTCTTTCTCAAGCTAAAGACTGAATTATACTGCTTTCCAATGCTCTATGGAAGAAAATGACTTTCTCTCCTTTTATTTCTCTGAATTGTAGCACCATTGGCTCACTGATGGGCAGTGTTCTGCCTTAAATCCAAATCAAAGGAGAGAGAATCTGACTTTTTTTTGTCTAGTAAATACATCTGACTCAATCAATAGGGATCAGGGAAAGGTGGGGTTTAAGAAACGGTGTACATGGTCAAAAGGGTCAATCCTTGTGAGAAGAAAATATGGAAATTTGGAAATGATAAAGTAAGAGATGGGTAGAGAGTGAATTTTACATGTTGGCTTTTACAGTGTATGGTTTCTGAAAAGAAAGCTGGATAAATATCAGGTCACCACCATAAGCTGATGGGTGTATTATCCTTGATTTTGGCATTTATTTATTCTGAGTTTAAATTGAATACATATTTAATTTTCTTCACTTTCTTAAGTAGATTTCCCTATACTGATGGATGCTGACTTCTGCCACTATTGCTATGACCAAATCCACTTCCCACCTCCTATCACATTATTGAGCTAAAGTGGGTTTTATTGTGTGATATTTCATGTATATGAAAGAAAATGTAGAACCTATGTCTAAGATATAAAAAAAAAATAAGAAACCAAATATCCATATACGGATTCAACCATTTAAAGTATTAATAATACTTTTGAAGTCCTCTGGCTGCTCTTCCCAATTCTTTCTGCCCCTTCACCAGGTCATTCTTATGAATTCAGCTAGTTATTTTTTCTTTTGTATTAAAGTTTTTATACATGTGTATATATCTATAAATAATGTGTTATTAATTTTCTATAACTTTGGATTTTATTTAAAAGGCAGAATGCTGCACTTATTCTTCCAAAATTTCCTCTTCTCTTCTGGAAAATTTTTTTGATATTTATTCATGTTGATGCATGTGAGTTTTACTTTTTTCTGAAAAGTGCTTTCACTGCTGGTGTATTCTAAGTAAATACACCACATATTATTTATTCATTTACTTCTGAAATTATTGAGGTTGTTTACAGCTAGTTGGAATTACAGACAATTCTTCTGTGAACTATATGCAAGAGTTTCTCCAGAGAGATACAGCTCCTGAAACTAATATGCAGTACAAACCACCTGGAGATCTTGTTAAAATGTTGATTTTGATTAGATGGTTTTGAATCTCAGTGTGCTATTTAGTATTTCTAAGCATTACAGGGGAAGCCAATACCTCTGGTATGTGAACCACACTTTGAATCACAAAGGTACTGTGTTGTAGAAATTAGGATCTTCTAACTCTACTAGATGATATACTTTTTTTTTTTAAACTAAAGCCATTGTCCCAATTTATATACAATAAGGAATAGGAGTACACACTATCTTTTATCCTCACAAACACATGGCATTTTCTGAATTTTGGTATGAACTGTGTTTAGTTTTTTCTGTATTAATTATGGCTTTAACATGTATTTCTATTATTAGTAATGAGATAAAGCATCATTTCTTGTGTGTATTGTTTATTCTTGCTGTTTTTCTCCTCTGAATTGTCTGTTCTTTCATTTTTCTGCTTGGTTGCTTCTTTCTTTTCCATGATTTATAGATATTTTAATTTATATTGTAATTATTTATTTTTGGATTATATGTATTACAAATCTCCCTTGATTTGTTTATTTTATTAACAACATCCTTTGATTAATTTTAAACTGGTTTAAATCAGTGCTACTGAGAGCAATTTATGCTGTTGGTCAACTACACTTTGAGTAGCACAAGTTTAATTATCATTTAAAAACTTTCATTGTCAGTATCTTTGGATTGTTAGTAAGTTTTCAAAATAAATTCAAAGAGTTTTGAGTTTACCTTCAACATTTATGACTTTAATTCACCTGAAGTTGATTTTTGTTCATGATGTGAGAAAGATATGTAATTTCATTTGTTTTCATATGGATAACCAATTTCCCTTGCAGGAATTATTGTATAAATTTTTTCCTTTGCTACTCATGTGTAGTGCTGGCTGTCATTTACCCAGTTCCTATATATGTGGGATCTCTTTATAGCCTCTATATTCTGTTCACTTTGTCTATTTGTCTCTACCTGGAATGATACTACACTATCTGAGTTACTTAAACATAATATTAAACAATGATTTTGGGGAAAGGAAGTCCTCACACTTGGATATTTTTGGCATTTTGAGATTCCATAAAATTTTAGAATTATTTGTCATGTTTCATAAATGACACTGTTTGGAATTTGATTTGGATTACATTGAACCTATAAACCAATTTGCAGAGAACTGACATACTCATGATATTGAATTGTTTATTGTTTTCCATAAATGAGGTACAGATTTTTCATTTAATATCTTTTGGCATAGTTTTTTAATATTCTTATTAAAGGTCCAGATCATCTTTGGACAAAATAAATGATGTTTTTGAAACTGTATTTTCTCCTTCCAGCTAAATATGGAAATGCAGACAATTTTTGTATATTGATCTTATATCCAACCTCTTTGCTTAATTCATAACAACTCTATTAATTTCTAGTATTTTGTAGACCATCATATCATCTGTGAGTCTTTATGTTTCTTTCTATTGATCCTTGTATCTTTTATCACTTTTTAAAAATTATTTTAATTGAAGAGTGATAGTAAGTTTCCTTGAATTCTATCTGATTATTATTGTTATTATTAGATGGGGAAAATGAAATAAAATAATGATGAACTCAAAAGAAATAGCCACAAATAAGACTAAGTGACAAGACTGGAATTATTTATATCACAAAGGCTTTCTCTATTTGACTACAAAGGTCTTATAAATATTACATATTATTTTCACTAAAAGAATATAAAATTACTTCTTTTCAGACTGCCATGAAGCCAGGTTGAATATGCCTCTACCTCTACTATTCAGCATGAATGATTGTGCATGTTATATATGTTTACCCTAAAACCTTAGGCAATGAGGAATTATTAAAAGGCTTAATCATGAGAGACATGGTTATTTTACTAAGTCCACTTTTGCAACAGAACATGAGATAGACCAAAGGGATATAGGGTATAGGCAGGGACATAAAATAAGCAGCCATTCTAATTTTCTAGGTTGGACAGTCATTCAGACTGTCTTCCAAATATTTAGTTCTCTTTTCAGGAGCAAAAGATTTTACACTTGTATGGACTTACTTTGGCCATGCAAATATGAGCAAATGTGAACCTTACACTTTCATGGAAAATTTAAGACCTAATGCATACTTTAGCATTTCCCATATTCCTTCCTCAACTTTGCAGATGGTGACTGGTTCTTCAGCCCAAGTGAAGTCTTGAGAGTGACAGACAACTGATCCTTGATTAACAAGGAACATGAATGAGAAAGAAAGCTTGTGATTTAAGTCTGTAAAAATTTGTGTTTGTTACTAATGTACAACCTATTTTATCCAGACTGATATGCTAAATAAGAGATAATAAAGTTCTTAATTTAAAGATGTGGTTATGGAAAGGAAAGAATACTTATGCAGTGTTTAAAAGACAGTGTAATTGATTGGGTATAGTTGCTGAAGAGAAAGAGTAAATATATAATTATTTTCAGATTTGGGGGAGTTTTTAAAGTTTATTTTATTTTAGAGGTACTGGAGATTGAATACAGGACCTTGTACATGGGAAGCAGGCACTCAATTACTGAGCTACATCCACTCCCCAGTGAAAGTTGTTTTTTTTTTTTTCATTTGTTTGCTTTAGGAGGTACCAGGGATTGAATCTGAGACCATGTACATGGGAAGCAGACCCACAACCACTTGAGCTACATCTAGTTTTAGAACAGAATGATTATATGGCTAGCATTCTTATTTTTAGATGAAAAATTTGTCAAGATGCAATAGTAGTATCCAAGTACACCACAAAGCAAATTATCCCAAAGAATGTGGAAAAGAAAGATAGCCAGAAATTAAGATGCTCACATCATAGAGTTTGTTGAAACAATTTAAGACACACAGGAAGAAGAGAGGAGAAAGAGATGGGGCAAGAAAACACACTAAAGATGAGGTGAAAGCAGGACCACACAACCAAAATTCCATATTGTACAGTATTTATACAGCATGTTTCTTTCTCCTGAATCATCCTTTCCTGCTAAGAGTGATTTGGTTAAGGTGAAGATTGAAGGTGGGTGAAAGGAGCTCTGCTTGAAGTTAATGCATACATCTTCTTTTACCTAGATGCTCTTGCTTACCAATAACATGCTCAGTAGCCATGGCTTTTAAATCTGTGTGTCTTTTCTGGGGAAAAATGGTTGTCACTAATGGCCAATTAAAATAGTATACATATATTTTAACTTTATTTTTAAACAAGTTTTAGATTTCAGAAAGGTTACATAAAAAATATAGGGGATTCACATATATCCTACCCCTCTCCCTCTCACATTTTCCTTTAATAATAACATCTTACATTACTTTGGTACATTTGTTACAAGTGATGAACAAACATTGAAGCATTGGTACTAACAATGGTCTATCATTTACATTATAGTTTGATACTTTGCACATTAGAATTTTATAGGTTTTGACAAAAAGTATTATGGCCTGTATCTTTCATTGCAATATCATGCAAAGCAATTCCAATGCCCTAAAAATGTCCTATGTTCCACCTATTCCACTGTCCCGTTCCCTTCAGAGCTTCTGCCAATACTATCAATATATTAATGTTACAAGTTCTTCCATGAATACAGAATAATCAGTCTTCTTTGGTCCATGATTACATGCCCCCCTTATGTTTGTTCATTCCTCAATCTTGAGAATTTTGGAATGGTGATGCCCACTCTCCTTTGGATTAAAAGGGGGCTTGGATCTTATTGGACAGATTGAAGGAACTGTTTTGCTTGTGTTTGCAGATACTCTTTGCTTTTTGGGATGGGATCTGTCCATTATGATCAGTTTGTTAGTTGTCCTGGGTGAGTCCAATGAACTGGAGAGTAGATGTTGACCACAACTCTGCTGAAATATGGGTCTCAACATGCATATGAAAAGACCAAAGATTTAAGTCTCTTGGACATATATTTAATGGATATAGTGTTAATTATAGGTTCAAATAAAAGGGGTAGAAGAATCATGTGTAAGGAAATTATAAATGAGCTTAATTCTGTTACAATGGGGAAATAGGTTATCATATATTCCAGGTAAGGCTCACTAACAGGTTTCTGATTTCACGGGGTTGTGTGCCTTGCCTCTATTGTCCAGGTGTCTCTAGAGCCTCAGGAGCACCCATGTTTGAGGCTTTGTATACTGTTGCAGTTAGTGAGATCTGTCTCAGTCATGCATAAATTTAACCTCTGGAATGACCTCCCAACACACTGAAATCTCTTAGCTATAAAAATTCTTTTCTCTTTAATTTTTCCCCCTTTTGGTGAAGGTCTTTTTCCAAATGCATTGCTATTGACAATTGGTAATTATCCCTTAGTGCCAGGGAAGCTCATCCCTGGAAGTGATGTCCCATGTCAGGGGAAGGTAGTGAGTTTATTTCCTGAGTTTGGCTTAGAGACATGCCACATTTGAGTAAAAGGGAGGTTTTCAGGAGGCAATAGTTATTATCAAGCTGACATTCATTTTACAGGAATAAAGGTCCATAAGTACAAACATTAATTTCAAGGTCTTGGCATATTGGCCTGTTTTCTTTTATTAAGCACTGCCTATGTACTCTAGAGATTCTTGTCACTCTTTTAAGGAACATAGCAGGACTTCCCAGGATGTCAATTTAATGTTTTATTGGTTATTTTTTTGGTCTCAACCCACTGAGATAATACCCTATGACCACATGAACACATTCATATTTCATATTAGGCATGCCCCAGGTACAATGTTCCCCACACATCCCCCCACCACTGACATCTTGCACCAGTGGCCTTCCCCTGCTATAGTTGCTAAAATGACACTCACACAATTATATTCTCAACCACAGTCCTATGCTTTCCCAGAGTTCACCTGTTCCTTCCTCCATTCCTTCCCTGAGCTCTGTGGATAGCTCAATCCACCCCAATAGCCCCACACTCACTCCCACTCCAGCATCATTGACTCCATTCACATCACTGCACCACCATCACCCCTATCTACTGCCAAACCTCCCGTTTCACCTTATCATAGATTTTACCCAGATTGAGCATCAGCTCACCACTCTCTTCTTGCTTTCTATCTCTTGGTAACTTATCTTCCACACTCTACCTCTGTGAATCTGCTCATTAACCTTAGTTCATATCAGTGAGATCATGCAATATTTATGCTTTCCTGACTGGCTTACATCATACAACTTAAGGTCTTTGAGATTCAACTATGTTCTCACATATATCAAAACTTCATTACTTCTTACAACTGAGTAATATTCCATCAAATATATATATATCACTTTTTTTTTTAATCCATTCATCCTGTGATGAGCACTTGGGTTTCTTCCAACTTTAGGCAATTTTGAATAATGCCACAATGAACACTGGTTTGCATCCCTGCTTTCAGTTTTTCTGGGTATGTTCCTAATAGTGGGATTCCTGGATCATATGGCAATTCTATACTTAGCTTCCTGGGAAACTACCAAACCATCCTTCAGAGTAGCTGCACCATTCTACATCCCTGCCAGCAGTAGATGAGTGTTCCTATTCCTCCACATCTTTTCCAATGCTTGTAGTTTTCTGTTTAAAAAAAAAATAGCAACAAGTCTAATAAGAGTAAGGTGATATCTCATTGTCGTATTGATTTAGGCTTTCCTAATAGCTAGGATGTTGAGTTCTTTCCATGTGCTTTTTAGCCATCTGTATTTCCTCTTTGGAAATGTGTCTAATCAAAATTTTTGCCCATTTTTCAAATGTGTTGTTCTCCTTTTTATTTTTGAGATGTAAGCTTTTTTATATATGTTGGATGTTAGGGCCTTATCAGTTGGGAGGTTCCCAAATATTTTTTTCCCATTGACTAGACTGCCTTTTCAGGATCTTGACAACTCCTTTGAAGCACTCTCTTTTTTTTTAATATAAAGAGGTCCCATTTATCAATTTTTTCTTTCATTACTCAAAATAGTGTATATATTTGCTGTCTCTTAAATATTAGTTCCTTCTAACTTTTCTATCTGGCCATTGAGTATGTTCTACTTACTTTATTCTGTATAACACATCTCACAAGATATTTGCTTACTTCTTCTCTAATCTTAACTTGGTTTATCATCTATTTGTCCTCTGTAATAAATAATTGAATATTCTTAGATATTCAATTATTCAATTATCCAAAAATTACATAAACCAAAAAACAAAAGCAGTAAATTGCCTAAATTTATTGAGCATTGGAATTTAAAAGGAAACTTCTCTATTTGGGAGAGAAAGCCTCATTATATCTAAATGTTTTGCTTCTTCAGTATAACAAACTTCTTGTACACTTACCAAAATACATGAACACTCTTGTAAAAAGCCTCACCTCATACGCTTTATTCATTTGCTTCAGAAGCAAACATATATGTTTGTTTTACTTTTACTGTATTTAATAAAATTCTAAACTTAAGAAAATAAACGCAAAATTTAATTTTCACATTCTATTGAGTTTTCTATCAGTCTTCCCATTAGGTGATTTAAAAGTACAATTTAAATAGATTATTTCATTTTTATCTTGTAAAATAATTTCAGATCTACAGCAAAACTTTTTCTTCATTTAACTTAATTTTCAATTCATAAAATCATTATTGTTGAGATGGTAATTATAGGGACAAAATTTATTGCATGACACAGGCATTATTTTAATGCTTTAGAAATATTTAGTAATTTCATTGCGTGTTTTTACCTCTTTTAAATATTAGTTATTTCATTAGGGTTTACAATGTGAATCTTTATTTAATCACAATCTAACTTCAAATAATTTTATACTGCTTAAGATGACTTTTTCATACAAACAAAAGGAGGGAATTTAATACCATAAGACCTGTACTTTAAGAAGTGTTAAAGAAAGTTCTTTATAGAGAAAAATATAATAGCAGACAAAAACTGTTATCTACACAAAGCAATGAAGAGTACTGGAAGTGGCATAAATAAAGACAAATATAAAATTTATTTTTTCTTATTTTAATTGCTCTCAAAAAATAATAAACTGCTTTCAGTAAAAACAGAAATGTAACACTGTATTTTGTATCTATAGGATGTGTAAAAGTAAAATGTATGACAACAATGGGCCAAAGGATGGAAGGGAGGAATTTGGAGAATATTCCTCTTACTTATAGGAGGTGTATAGGAATAAATGGAAAGCATTTGGATATAGGTGAGACTTCTCTGAAAATACTTTTAGAAAGCTTTGATTTTGAACAGTGTGATTGTTTTACATGTTCAAAATATGATTGAATTAGAAAGGATGAAATGTCTAACACTGAATTGAATATAAATAGATAAAAAATGAACCTAAATGCATTTACAATAACCACACAGAAAAAAGTAATTTATTTAAGCAGCTTTCAGACTCTTCACCCACAGTGAATATATTATAAGAGTAAAAAGAATTGAAAAACTTAAAAAATTTAAAGAACAGGATTGTTTTTTGAGTGGTATTTGTACATTAAGTCTGATTTTCGGGGGTGTAATTGAACAGAAAACTTAAGTATATACATTTATGTTAGGAATTATGATTTCCACTGTGAGAGAAATGAGAAAAATATGGAATCCAGTAAGATCATGAAGCTTGTGGTATTAAGATATTTTTGTAGGATAAATTGATTGTTGAAACATATTTTTTCTCTGACTTCTGAGAGAAAGTAGAATCAATGACATTTCAGTCACAATGAGCACATTGAGCACCAAGTTTTAGTTTCTAAACATCATTCTAAACATTATTCCCTACTAAAAGTCACCAGGGCTCCTTGGAGAAATTGACTGTTCTGGTGAAATAATAAAGAAAATGTAAGTTAAACCTGGAACATATTGTTGCAGAAATCAAGAAAGTTTTCAAAGACAAACAGGTTATTTTGAAAGACATAGTAGCTGGCTTTTCTGGCACTACCATTGGCACCGAGTATCACCATAATAATAATTAATATGGATTATAACACAATGTTTAAAAATGAGTCTATGGAAGCATATTAGTACTCAAAAAAGAGGGATGGGAAAATTTTCTCTATAGAAGAATTCTACATACTAAATGTAAAATAATGATAAAATTGGAAAATGACCCAATTAAACTGCCAATATAACAATTGATAATCAGCAAGTAGTATGAATAGATTCTTAAAATGTTGGGTACAAATTTGCTGGGGAACAAAATAATTCACCAGTATTTTTTGATTCCCTGCAGATTGCTTCTATTTTTTTATTTTTTATTTTTCACTTAAAAATTTTTTTTTACTAAAGTATATCACTCATATATAAACTATAAATGTATAATAATAGATGTGAACTTATAAAACAAACATACATAACACCATACAGGGCTCTCATACCTGGCCCTACCATCATTACCTTGCATTGTTGTGAAACTTTTTTTGTTTTTGTTGTGGATAAAAATCAAAACTTTCACAGTACAAACCAATATTTGTAGGATGATATATAAATATATATGCATATATGTGCATTTGTTTCCATAAATGTTATTTTTTTTACTTATATATGTTTTAAAAGATGCTTATATTACATAAATGTTATGCAAAAATTACAGGGATTCCCATGTTCCCCACATCCCATACCTCCCATACCATCTCACATAAACATCTTTCATTAGTGTGGCACATCACCTGCAATGGATATACACATCCTGGGGCTTTGCCACTAAATATAGAACACAGTTCACATCATAGACCACACTCTCTCCCACACAGTTCTGCATTGTATATGCTGATGTAAAATATCTGTCACTGCAACATCACTCAGGACAAGTCCTGGAAAACCCCTGTATTACAACTTCCCTTCCCCTCCCCTCCCCAAAAGTGTCTAGTGGCCACTGGCTCTACCTCACTGTTAGAATTTCTTCCATTGTTTGAGTCACAATGTGTCTACTACAGAATTCCATTAAGTCCACTCTAGTCCATAGCTCTTCCCCCAATCCTGAGGGGACTGGAATGGTGATGTCTGCTCCACCTCCAAGTGAGAGTGGGCTTATATTCCATGGATATGGTGCATGGGATTATCCTGCCTTCAGTTTCAGGCTCTCTCCATTCCCTGGGATGGCTGTTGTCCAACATCATCTCCTCATCAGGTGACTTGGGTGAGTCCATTGAGCTGTAGAAAAGGAGTTGCAGCTCCACTGAGTTTCCAGGCACAGCTGGCACATGGGCAGGCCAGAGACTCCCATCTCTGGAAGTACACCTACACACTCCTGCCTCACATATAGATTTGAATAGAAGGGACTGATGGATCATGTGCAGGGAGGACTTATTTGAGTCCAACTCTGTCACTCTCAGGAGCACAGATTCCAAAGTAGAGCCCAATGATAAGGCACCAATGTCTGTGGCTATCCCCCCTTATAGAGGACCTGGGTGTTTCCAGAGCCCTCTGGGGCCCCTGTGTGTAGGGTGATATCCATTATGGTGTTCTATGAGATCCTCCTGAGGTGTGTGTAAGCATTACCTATGGGATGATCTCCCAGCTCTCTTTGAAGTCTCTTAGCCACGTGAGCTCATTTTTCTTTACCATTTCTCCCAATTATTCAAGGTTTTTTTCAAGTTGTGTTTCCAGTTGGCACTTGGTATTAATCCCTCATTGCCTGGGAGGCTCATCACCAGGAATCATGCCCCACGTTGGGGAGAAGGAAATGCATTCATATGCTGAGTTTGGCTTAGAGAGAGGCCACATTTGAGCAACAAGGAGGCTCCCAGATGGCAACCCTTAGGCACCCTATAACAGTAGGACAAGTTTCAATTACAAAAGCAAAGAATCATAAGGCTAGACATAAATAACAAGAACTCAACAGTGGGCCATCTTCTTTTGCCAGGCAGTGCCCCTCCAGTCAGGGGACTGTTGCAGCTCCCTTGGAGAATGTGGCAGAGCTCTCAGGCTGGGAATTCCGTATTCCCTCAATTATAGAGTGATTGTCTACTCACCATGACCATGCCCCATCCCTCAATCATTTGAAAAATTTTATATATCTTTCATGTATATTCAGATTTACTTACTCCCATGAATCTCCCACCCCAGACACCCACAACCAATGGTCCTCCGCAGCCCCATTGTAACCCTTCTGTGATCTAAACCTTCCTGGAAATTGAAGCCCATATTATAACCAAAAAAATTTCATAGGAAAATGAAATAATGATACGCTTAAATGCAAGAGATAAAATACAAGGAAACCCAGAAAAAAAGAACTAAAAATAAAATATTATTAATGGATTGGAACATTTAAAAAAATTGGAATAAACAAAAAAAAATTTTAATTATTTTTTATTTTTATTTTTATTTTTTCTCCTTTTATCACTGCATTATTGGATGTCCAGTGTGTACCATGACACCTTTCCCCTCTAATTCCCCAGTGTCTCCCAAATTTTCATTTAGTTTTCAAAGAAGATTTAGGTCACAGCAAATTCACACAATGAATACTAGAGATTCCCATGTACCCAACCTCCCTCCCCCTTCCCCACCCCATATTAAAACCCTTTTTTTTGTCAATGGTAGCATTGTTATAACTGTTATACAGATAGTGAAACATAGCTACTAAACATTGTCAATGGTTTATAGTATAGTTTACAATTTAGACAGTACATTTTAATAATATTTAAGGATATTTACCATGTCCTGTGTCCACTACTGTAAGGTAATGAAAAGCATTTCCCATGACCACTAAATACCCCATCTGATCTTTTCTGTTCCTTCCTCCCCATCCCCCTGGGGGCATAAGACACTCTCCTGTCTTGACTCATGGGATGACAAGATTCATAGTTACATGCCCTGGGTATTCTAACCTGCCCTTCCTATTCTACCCACCAGTTAACCCTGCACAACCAAACCCAGTAATATCACTACCCAGCTCTCCTATCCTTCAATATGCAACTATACTCTATCACTTTACCATAGATTATGTCCATATGGGTGATGGCTCAAAGCCTGCTCTTCCCTCTCTCTCCAGTGTTGACCTATCTTTCAGATAGTGGTTCAAAGAGACTGGTCACTTTCCTTAATTCAAATCAGTGAGGTCATATACAGTTCATCCTTCAATGCCTGGCTTCATTCACTCAACATAAGGTCTTCAAGATTCATCCATGTTATTCCATGTGTTAGCACTTTATTCCTTCTAACAGCTGAGTAATATTCCATTGTATGTATGTACCACATTTTGCTTATCCATTCATGTGTTGATGGACACCGGGGCTGATTCCAGCTTTTGGCAATTGTGATCAATGCCGGTCTGAACATTGGTGTGCATATATCTTTTCATGTATTTGCTTTCAGCTCTTCTGGGAATATACCCAGTAGTGGAATTGCTGGATCATATGGAAGATCTATTGTTAGTTTTCTGAGGAACCATCAAACTGTCCTCCACAGTCGCTGGACCATTCCACAATCCCACCAGCAGTGGATGAGGGTTCTTATTCCTCCACATCCTCTCCAACACTTATATTCTGCAGTTTTTTTTAATAGCTGCCATTCTGATGGGGGTAAGATGGTATCTCATTGTGGTTTTGATTGGCATTTCCCGAATAGCTAGCAATGACGACCATTTATTCATGTGCTTTTTAGCCACTTGTATCTCTTCCTTGGAAAATTGTCTTCTCAGGTCATTTGCCCATTTTTCAAATGGATTGTTTGTCTTTTTATTTTCTAGGTGTAGGATTTCTTTATATATGCAGGATATTAGGCTGCTATCTGATATATGGTTGCCAAATATTTTCTCCCATTGGGTAGGCTGCCTTTTTATTTCCTTAATAACATCCTTTAAGGTGCAGAAGTTTTTAATTTTGATGAGATCTCATTTATCTATTTTTTCTCTTGTTGCACGTGCTTTCGCTGTGAAGTTCATGAAATCATTTCTTATTACAAGTTCCTGTGGATGCCTCCCTACATTATCTTCCAAGGTCTTTATGGTTTTGGGTCTTATATTTAGATCTTTGATTCATCATGAGTTGATTTTTGTATAAGGTTTGAGATGGTATTCTTCTCTCATTCTTTTGGATATGGATATCCAGTTCCCCAATCACCACTTGTTAAAGAGGCCATTCTCTCCCAACTGAGTTTACTTGGTGGCCTTGTGGAATATCAGATGACTGTATATGTGAGGATCTATATCAGAACTCTCAATTCAGTTCCATTGGTCAGTAGGTCTATCCTTGTGTCCATACCATGCAATTTTGATCACTGTAGCTTTGTAGTATGTTTTAAAGTCAGGTAATGTGATTCCTCCAACTTCATTTTTCTTTTTCAATATGTCTTTGGCAATTTGTGAACTCTTACCTCTCCAAATATATTTTGTGGTTAGTTTTTCCAGTTCCTTAAAAAATGCAGTGTTGATTTTTTATTGGGATTACATTAAATCTGTAGATTAATTTGGGTAGAATAGACATCTTGATGATGTTTAGACTTCCTATCCATGAACAGGGAATATTTTTCCATTTATTTAATTCTTCTTTTATTTCCTTTAACAGTGTTGTGCAGTTTTCTGTGCATAAGTCCTTTATATCTTTAGTTAAATTTATTCGTATGTATTTGATTCTTTTGGTTACCATTGTAAATGGTACTTTTTTCTTGATTTCCTCCTCAGGTTGCTCGTTATTGCTGTACAGAAATGCTACTGATTTTTGAGCATTGATC
>JAKSZT010029917.1:0-11805 GCA_026826555.1 Tolypeutes matacus | reverse complement strand
TATCCCTGGGTGGCTAGGGAGATCAGCTCCGTTCCCCGACCAAAATCCCCTCTCCGGTTCACCGGGTGCTGACTAGCTTTTTGCTCTGCTCACACAAGGTCCAAGGGGCGCCAGGCAGCCAGCTCCCCAGAAAATAAAACTTTTTTGCCCCCGCCCGCGGCTCCAAATGGCCGTTTTATTATTTATTTCCGTAACCGCGGGGCTCAGCCGCCTGTGCCAACCTCCACCGGCAGCCTCAAAACTCACGAATCTCCACCGTTCGGTCCACGCCGCCGGTCCGCGCAGATAGATGTCCCAAGCTTCTCACTCCACGCGTGCACAGCACAGACCCCCGGGCAGGACCCCGTCCCCAATCCGCCTTGCTCTGGGAGCTTGCAGTGTGCGCCCTCCTACACCAACGCCATCTTGCCTGATTAATTTTAAACTGGTTTAAATCAGTGCTACTGAGAGCAATTTATGCTGTTGGTCAACTACACTTTGAGTAGCACAAGTTTAATTATCATTTAAAAACTTTCATTGTCAGTATCTTTGGATTGTTAGTAAGTTTTCAAAATAAATTCAAAGAGTTTTGAGTTTACCTTCAACATTTATGACTTTAATTCACCTGAAGTTGATTTTTGTTCATGATGTGAGAAAGATATGTAATTTCATTTGTTTTCATATGGATAACCAATTTCCCTTGCAGGAATTATTGTATAATTTTTTTCCTTTCCTACTCATGTGTAGTGCTGGCTGTCATTTACCCAGCTCCTATATATGTGGGATCTCTTTATAGCCTCTATATTCTGTGCACTTTGTCTATTTGTCTCTACCTGGAATGATACTACACTATCTGAGTTACTTAAACATAATATTAAACAATGATTTTGGGGAAAGGAAGTTCTCACACTTGGATATTTTTGGCATTTTGAGATTCCATAAAATTTTAGAATTATTTGTCATGTTTCATAAATGACACTGTTTGGAATTTGATTTGGATTACATTGAACCTATAAACCAATTTGCAGAGAACTGACATACTCATGATATTGAATTGTTTATTGTTTTCCATAAATGAGGTACAGATTTTTCAGTTAATATCTTTTGGCATAGTTTTATAATATTCTTATTAAAGGTCCAGATCATCTTTGGACAAAATAAATGACGTTTTTGAAACTGTATTTTCTCCTTCCAGCTAAATATGGAAATGCAGACAATTTTTGTATATTGATCTTATATCCAACCTCTTTGCTTAATTCATATCAACTCTATTAATTTCTAGTATTTTGTAGACCATCATATCATCTGTGAGTCTTTATGTTTCTTTCTATTGATCCTTGTATCTTTTATCACTTTTTAAAAATTATTTTAATTGAAGAGTGATAGTAAGTTTCCTTGAATTCTATCTGATTATTATTGTTATTATTAGATGGGGAAAATGAAATAAAATAATGATGAACTGAAAAGAAATAGCCACAAATAAGACTAAGTGACAAGACTGGAATTATTTATATCACAAAGGCTTTCTCTATTTGACTACAAAGGTCTTATAAATATTACATATTATTTTCACTAAAAGAATATAAAATTACTTCTTTTCAGACTGCCATGAAGCCAGGTTGAATATGCCTCTACCTCTACTATTCAGCATGAATGATTGTGCATGTTATATATGTTTACCCTAAAACCTTAGGCAATGAGGAATTATTAAAAGGCTTAATCATGAGAGACATGGTTATTTTACTAAATCCACTTTTGCAACAGAACATGAGATAGACCAAAGGGATATAGGGTATAGGCAGGGACATAAAATAAGCAGCCATTCTAATTTTCTAGGTTGGACAGTCATTCAGACTGTCTTCCAAATATTTAGTTCTCTTTTCAGGAGCAAAAGATTTTACACTTGGATGGACTTACTTTGGCCATGCAAATATGAGCAAATGTGAACCTTACACTTTCATGGAAAATTTAAGACCTAATGCATACTTTAGCATTTCCCATATTCCTTCCTCAACTTTGCAGATGGTGACTGGTTCTTCAGCCCAAGTGAAGTCTTGAGAGTGACAGACAACTGATCCTTGATTAACAAGGAACATGAATGAGAAAGAAAGCTTGTGATTTAAGTCTGTAAAAATTTGTGTTTGTTACTAATGTACAACCTATTTTATCCAGACTGATATGCTAAATAAGAGATAATAAAGTTCTTAATTTAAAGATGTGGTTATGGAAAGGAAAGAATACTTATGCAGTGTTTAAAAGACAGTGTAATTGATTGGGTATAGTTGCTGAAGAGAAAGAGTAAATATATAATTATTTTCAGATTTGGGGGAGTTTTTAAAGTTTATTTTATTTTAGAGGTACTGGAGATTGAATACAGGACCTTGTACATGGGAAGCAGGCACTCAATTACTGAGCTACATCCACTCCCCAGTGAAAGTTGTTTTTTTTTTTTTTTCATTTGTTTGCTTTAGGAGGTACCAGAGATTGAATCTGAGACCATGTACATGGGAAGCAGCCCCACAACCACTTGAGCTACATCTAGTTTTAGAACAGAATGATTATATGGCTAGCATTCTTATTTTTAGATGAAAAATTTGTCAAGATGCAATAGTAGTATCCAAGTACACCACAAAGCAAATTATCCCAAAGAATGTGGAAAAGAAAGATAGCCAGAAATTAAGATGCTCACATCATAGAGTTTGTTGAAACAATTTAAGACACACAGGAAGAAGAGAGGAGAAAGAGATGGGGCAAGAAAACACACTAAAGATAGATATGAGGTGAAAGCAGGACCACACAACCAAAATTCCATATTGTACAGTATTTATACAGCATGTTTCTTTCTCCTGAATCATCCTTTCCTGCTAAGAGTGATTTGGTTAAGGTGAAGATTGAAGGTGGGTGAAAGGAGCTCTGCTTGAAGTTAATGCATACATCTTCTTTTGCCTAGATGCTCTTGCTTACCAATAACATGCTCAATAGCCATGGCTTTTAAATCTGTGTGTCTTTTCTGGGGAAAAATGGTTGTCACTAATGGCCAATTAAAATAGTATACATATATTTTAACTTTATTTTTAAACAAGTTTTAGATTTCAGAAAGGTTACATAAAAAATATAGGGGATTCACATATATCCTACCCCTCTCCCTCTCACATTTTCCTTTAATAATAACATCTTACATTACTGTGGTACATTTGTTACAAGTGATGAACAAACATTGAAGCATTGGTACTAACAATGGTCTATCATTTACATTATAGTTTGATACTTTGCACATTAGAATTTTATAGGTTTTGACAAAAAGTATTATGGCCTGTATCTTTCATTGCAATATCATGCAAAGCAATTCCAATGCCCTAAAAATGTCCTATGTTCCACCTATTCCACTGTCCCGTTCCCTTCAGAGCTTCTGCCAATACTATCAATATATTAATGTTACAAGTTCTTCCATGAATACAGAATAATCAGTCTTCTTTGGTCCATGATTACATGCCCCCCTTATGTTTGTTCATTCCTCAATCTTGAGAATTTTGGAATGGTGATGCCCACTCTCCTTTGGATTAAAAGGGGGCTTGGATCTTATTGGACAGATTGAAGGAACTGTTTTGCTTGTGTTTGCAGATACTCTTTGCTTTTTGGGATGGGATCTGTCCATCATGATCAGTTTGTTAGTTGTCCTGGGTGAGTCCAATGAACTGGAGAGTAGATGTTGACCACAACTCTGCTGAAATATGGGTCTCAACATGCATATGAAAAGACCAAAGATTTAAGTCTCTTGGACATATATTTAATGGATATAGTGTTAATTATAGGTTCAAATAAAAGGGGTAGAAGAATCATGTGTAAGGAAATTATAAATGAGCTTAATTCTGTTACAATGGGGAAATAGGTTATCATATATTCCAGGTAAGGCTCACTAACAGGTTTCTGATTTCACGGGGTTGTGTGCCTTGCCTCTATTGTCCAGGTGTCTCTAGAGCCTCAGGAACACCCATGTTTGAGGCTTTGTATACTGTTGCAGTTAGTGAGATCTGTCTCAGACATGCATAAATTTAACCTCTGGAATGACCTCCCAACACACTGAAATCTCTTAGCTATAAAAATTCTTTTCTCTTTAATTTTTCCCCCTTTTGGTGAAGGTCTTTTTCCAAATGCATTGCTATTGACAATTGGTAATTATCCCTTAGTGCCAGGGAAGGTCATCCCTGGAAGTGATGTCCCATGTCAGGGGAAGGTAGTGAGTTTATTTCCTGAGTTTGGCTTAGAGACATGCCACATTTGAGTAAAAGGGAGGTTTTCAGGAGGCAATAGTTATTATCAAGCTGACATTCATTTTACAGGAATAAAGGTCCATAAGTACAAACATTAATTTCAAGGTCTTGGCATATTGGCCTGTTTTCTTTTATTAAGCACTGCCTATGTACTCTAGAGATTCTTGTCACTCTTTTAAGGAACATAGCAGGACTTCCCAGGATGTCAATTTAATGTTTTATTGGTTATTTTTTTGGTCTCAACCCACTGAGATAATACCCTATGACCACATGAACACATTCATATTTCCTATTAGGCATGCCCCAGGTACAATGTTCCCCACACATCCCCCCACCACTGACATCTTGCACCAGTGGCCTTCCCCTGCTATAGTTGCTAAAAGAACACTCACACAATTATATTCTCAACCACAGTCCTATGCTTTCCCAGAGTTCACCTGTTCCTTCCTCCATTCCTTCCCTGAGCTCTGTGGATAGCTCAATCCACCCCAATAGCCCCACACTCACTCCCACTCCAGCATCATTGACTCCATTCACATCACTGCACCACCATCACCCCTATCTACTGCCAAACCTCCCGTTTCACCTTATCATAGATTTTACCCAGATTGAGCATCAGCTCACCACTCTCTTCTTGCTTTCTATCTCTTGGTAACTTATCTTCCACACTCTACCTCTGTGAATCTGCTCATTAACCTTAGTTCATATCAGTGAGATCATGCAATATTTATGCTTTCCTGACTGGCTTACATCATACAACTTAAGGTCTTTGAGATTCAACTATGTTCTCACATATATCAAAACTTCATTACTTCTTACAACTGAGTAATATTCCATCAAATATATATATATCACTTTTTTTTTTAATCCATTCATCCTGTGATGAGCACTTGGGTTTCTTCCAACTTTAGGCAATTTTGAATAATGCCACAATGAACACTGGTTTGCATCCCTGCTTTCAGTTTTTCTGGGTATGTTCCTAATAGTGGGATTCCTGGATCATATGGCAATTCTATACTTAGCTTCCTGGGAAACTACCAAACCATCCTTCAGAGTAGCTGCACCATTCTACATCCCTGCCAGCAGTAGATGAGTGTTCCTATTCCTCCACATCTTTTCCAATGCTTGTAGTTTTCTGTTTAAAAAAAAAATAGCAACAAGTCTAATAAGAGTAAGGTGATATCTCATTGTCGTTTTGATTTAGGCTTTCCTAATAGCTAGGATGTTGAGTTCTTTCCATGTGCTTTTTAGCCATCTGTATTTCCTCTTTGGAAATGTGTCTAATCAAAATTTTTGCCCATTTTTCAAATGTGTTGTTCTCCTTTTTATTTTTGAGATGTAAGCTTTTTTATATATGTTGGATGTTAGGGCCTTATCAGTTGGGAGGTTCCCAAATATTTTTTTCCCATTGACTAGACTGCCTTTTCAGGATCTTGACAACTCCTTTGAAGCACTCTCTCTTTTTTTAATATAAAGAGGTCCCATTTATCAATTTTTTCTTTCATTACTCAAAATAGTGTATATATTTGCTGTCTCTTAAATATTAGTTCCTTCTAACTTTTCTATCTGGCCATTGAGTATGTTCTACTTACTTTATTCTGTATAACACATCTCACAAGATATTTGCTTACTTCTTCTCTAATCTTAACTTGGTTTATCATCTATTTGTCCTCTGTAATAAATAATTGAATATTCTTAGATATTCAATTATTCAATTATCCAAAAATTACATAACCAAAAAACAAAAGCAGTAAATTGCCTAAATTTATTGAGCATTGGAATTTAAAAGGAAACTTCTCTATTTGGGAGAGAAAGCCTCATTATATCTAAATGTTTTGCTTCTTCAGTATAACAAACTTCTTGTACACTTACCAAAATACATGAACACTCTTGTAAAAAGCCTCACCTCATACGCTTTATTCATTTGCTTCAGAAGCAAACATATATGTTTGTTTTACTTTTACTGTATTTAATAAAATTCTAAACTTAAGAAAATAAACGCAAAATTTAATTTTCACATTCTATTGAGTTTTCTATCAGTCTTCCCATTAGGTGATTTAAAAGTACAATTTAAATAGATTATTTCATTTTTATCTTGTAAAATAATTTCAGATCTACAGCAAAACTTTTTCTTCATTTAACTTAATTTTCAATTCATAAAATCATTATTGTTGAGATGGTAATTATAGGGACAAAATTTATTGCATGACACAGGCATTATTTTAATGCTTTAGAAATATTTAGTAATTTCATTGCGTGTTTTTACCTCTTTTAAATATTAGTTATTTCATTAGGGTTTACAATGTGAATCTTTATTTAATCACAATCTAACTTCAAATAATTTTATACTGCTTAAGATGACTTTTTCAGACAAACAAAAGGAGGGAATTTAATACCATAAGACCTGTACTTTAAGAAGTGTTAAAGAAAGTTCTTTATAGAGAAAAATATAATAGCAGACAAAAACTGTTATCTACACAAAGCAATGAAGAGTACTGGAAGTGGCATAAATAAAGACAAATATAAAATTTATTTTTTCTTATTTTAATTGCTCTCAAAAAATAATAAACTGCTTTCAGTAAAAACAGAAATGTAACACTGTATTTTGTATCTATAGGATGTGTAAAAGTAAAATGTATGACAACAATGGGCCAAAGGATGGAAGGGAGGAATTTGGAGAATATTCCTCTTACTTATAGGAGGTGTATAGGAATAAATGGAAAGCATTTGGATATAGGTGAGACTTCTCTGAAAATACTTTTAGAAAGCTTTGATTTTGAACAGTGTGATTGTTTTACATGTTCAAAATATGATTGAATTAGAAAGGATGAAATGTCTAACACTGAATTGAATATAAATAGATAAAAAATGAACCTAAATGCATTTACAATAACCACACAGAAAAAAGTAATTTATTTAAGCAGCTTTCGGACTCTTCACCCACCGTGAATATATTATAAGAGTAAAAAGAATTGAAAAACTTAAAAAATTTAAAGAACAGGATTGTTTTTTGAGTGGTATTTGTACATTAAGTCTGATTTTCGGGGGTGTAATTGAACAGAAAACTTAAGTATATACATTTATGTTAGGAATTATGATTCCCACCGTGAGAGAAATGAGAAAAATATGGAATCCAGTAAGATCATGAAGCTTGTGGTATTAAGATATTTTTGTAGGATAAATTGATTGTTGAAACATATTTTTTCTCTGACTTCTGAGAGAAAGTAGAATCAATGACATTTCAGTCATAATGAGCACATTGAGCACCAAGTTTTAGTTTCGAAACATCATTCTAAACATTATTCCCTACTAAAAGTCACCAGGGCTCCTTGGAGAAATTGACTGTTCTGGTGAAATAATAAAGAAAATGTAAGTTAAACCTGGAACATATTGTTGCAGAAATCAAGAAAGTTTTCAAAGACAAACAGGTTATTTTGAAAGACATAGTAGCTGGCTTTTCTGGCACTACCATTGGCACCGAGTATCACCATAATAATAATTAATATGGATTATAACACAATGTTTAAAAATGAGTCTATGGAAGCATATTAGTACTCAAAAAAGAGGGATGGGAAAATTTTCTCTATAGAAGAATTCTACATACTAAATGTAAAATAATGATAAAATTGGAAAATGACCCAATTAAACTGCCAATATAACAATTGATAATCAGCAAGTAGTATGAATAGATTCTTAAAATGTTGGGTACAAATTTGCTGGGGAACAAAATAATTCACCAGTATTTTTTGATTCCCTGCAGATTGCTTCTATTTTTTTATTTTTTATTTTTCACTTAAAAATTTTTTTTTACTAAAGTATATCACTCATATATAAACTACAAATGTATAATAATAGATGTGAACTTATAAAACAAACATACATAACACCATACAGGGCCCTCATACCTGGCCCTACCATCATTACCTTGCATTGTTGTGAAACTTTTTTTGTTTTTGTTGTGGATAAAAATCAAAACTTTCACAGTACAAACCAATATTTGCAGGATGATATATAAATATATATGCATATATGTGCATTTGTTTCCATAAATGTTATTTTTTTTACTTATATATGTTTTAAAAGATGCTTATATTACATAAATGTTATGCAAAAATTACAGGGATTCCCATGTTCCCCACATCCCATACCTCCCATACCATCTCACATAAACATCTTTCATTAGTGTGGCACATCACCTGCAATGGATATACACATCCTGGGGCTTTGCCACTAAGTATAGAACACAGTTCACATCATAGACCACACTCTCTCCCACACAGTTCTGCATTGTATATGCTGATGTAAAATATCTGTCACTGCAACATCACTCAGGACAAGTCCTGGAAAACCCCTGTATTACAACTTCCCTTCCCCTCCCCTCCCCAAAAGTGTCTAGTGGCCACTGGCTCTACCTCACTGTTAGAATTTCTTCCATTGTTTGAGTCACAATGTGTCTACTACAGAATTCCATTAAGTCCACTCTAGTCCATAGCTCTTCCCCCAATCCTGAGGGGACTGGAATGGTGATGTCTGCTCCACCTCCAAGTGAGAGTGGGCTTATATTCCATGGATATGGTGCATGGGATTATCCTGCCTTCAGTTTCAGGCTCTCTCCATTCCCTGGGATGGCTGTTGTCCAACATCATCTCCTCATCAGGTGACTTGGTTGAGTCCATTGAGCTGTAGAAAAGGAGTTGCAGCTCCACTGAGTTTCCAGGCACAGCTGGCACATGGGCAGGCCAGAGACTCCCATCTCTGGAAGTACACCTACACACTCCTGCCTCACATATAGATTTGAATAGAAGGGACTGATGGATCATGTGCAGGGAGGACTTATTTGAGTCCAACTCTGTCACTCTCAGGAGCACAGATTCCAAAGTAGAGCCCAATGATAAGGCACCAATCTCTGTGGCTATCCCCCCTTATAGAGGACCTGGGTGTTTCCAGAGCCCTCTGGGGCCCCTGTGTGTAGGGTGATATCCATTATGGTGTTCTATGAGATCCTCCTGAGGTGTGTGTAAGCATTACTTATGGGATGATCTCCCAGCTCTCTTTGAAGTCTCTTAGCCACGTGAGCTCATTTTTCTTTACCATTTCTCCCAATTATTCAAGGTTTTTTTCAAGTTGTGTTTCCAGTTGGCACTTGGTATTAATCCCTCATTGCCTGGGAGGCTCATCACCAGGAATCATGCCCCACGTTGGGGAGAAGGAAATGCATTCATATGCTGAGTTTGGCTTAGAGAGAGGCCACATTTGAGCAACAAGGAGGCTCCCAGATGGCAACCCTTAGGCACCCTATAACAGTAGGACAAGTTTCAATTACAAAAGCAAAGAATCATAAGGCTAGACATAAATAACAAGAACCCAACAGTGGGCCATCTTCTTTTGCCAGGCAGTGCCCCTCCAGTCAGGGGACTGTTGCAGCTCCCTTGGAGAATGTGGCAGAGCTCTCAGGCTGGGAATTCCGTATTCCCTCAATTATAGAGTGATTGTCTACTCACCATGACCATGCCCCATCCCTCAATCATTTGAAAAATTTTATATATCTTTCATGTATATTCAGATTTACTTACTCCCATGAATATCCCACCCCAGACACCCACAACCAATGGTCCTCCGCAGCCCCATTGTAACCCTTCTGTGATCTAAACCTTCCTGGAAATTGAAGCCCATATTATAACCAAAAAAATTTCATAGGAAAATGAAATAATGATACGCTTAAATGCAAGAGATAAAATACAAGGAAACCCAGAAAAAAAGAACTAAAAATAAAATATTATTAATGGATTGGAACATTTAAAAAAATTGGAATAAACAAAAAAAATTTTTAATTATTTTTTATTTTTATTTTTATTTTTTCTCCTTTTATCACTGCATTATTGGATGTCCAGTGTGTACCATGACACCTTTCCCCTCTAATTCCCCAGTGTCTCCCAAATTTTCATTTAGTTTTCAAAGAAGATTTAGGTCACAGCAAATTCACACAATGAATACTAGAGATTCCCATGTACCCAACCTCCCTCCCCCTTCCCCACCCCATATTAAAACCCTTTTTTTTGTCAATGGTAGCATTGTTATAACTGTTATACAGATAGTGAAACATAGCTACTAAACATTGTCAATGGTTTACAGTATAGTTTACAATTTAGACAGTACATTTTAATAATATTTAAGGATATTTACCATGTCCTGTGTCCACTACTGTAAGGTAATGAAAAGCATTTCCCATGACCACTAAATACCCCATCTGATCTTTTCTGTTCCTTCCTCCCCATCCCCCTGGGGGCATAAGACACTCTCCTGTCTTGACTCATGGGATGACAAGATTCATAGTTACATGCCCTGGGTATTCTAACCTGCCCTTCCTATTCTACCCACCAGTTAACCCTGCACCACCAAACCCAGTAATATCACTACCCAGCTCTCCTATCCTTCAATATGCAACTATACTCTATCACTTTACCATAGATTATGTCCATATGGGTGATGGCTCAAAGCCTGCTCTTCCCTCTCTCTCCAGTGTTGACCTATCTTTCAGATAGTGGTTCAAAGAGACTGGTCACTTTCCTTAATTCAAATCAGTGAGGTCATATACAGTTCATCCTTCAATGCCTGGCTTCATTCACTCAACATAAGGTCTTCAAGATTCATCCATGTTATTCCATGTGTTAGCACTTTATTCCTTCTAACAGCTGAGTAATATTCCATTGTATGTATGTACCACATTTTGCTTATCCATTCATGTGTTGATGGACACCGGGGCTGATTCCAGCTTTTGGCAATTGTGATCAATGCCGGTCTGAACATTGGTGTGCATATATCTTTTCATGTATTTGCTTTCAGCTCTTCTGGGAATATACCCAGTAGTGGAATTGCTGGATCATATGGAAGATCTATTGTTAGTTTTCTGAGGAACCATCAAACTGTCCTCCACAGTCGCTGGACCATTCCACAATCCCACCAGCAGTGGATGAGGGTTCTTATTCCTCCACATCCTCTCCAACACTTATATTCTGCAGTTTTTTTAATAGCTGCCATTCTGATGGGTGTAAGATGGTATCTCATTGTGGTTTTGATTGGCATTTCCCGAATAGCTAGCAATGACGACCATTTATTCATGTGCTTTTTAGCCACTTGTATCTCTTCCTTGGAAAATTGTCTTCTCAGGTCATTTGCCCATTTTTCAAATGGATTGTTTGTCTTTTTATTTTCTAGGTGTAGGATTTCTTTATATATGCAGGATATTAGGCTGCTATCTGATATATGGTTGCCAAATATTTTCTCCCATTGGGTAGGCTGCCTTTTTATTTCCTTAATAACATCCTTTAAGGTGCAGAAGTTTTTAATTTTGATGAGATCTCATTTATCTATTTTTTCTCTTGTTGCACGTGCTTTCGCTGTGAAGTTCATGAAATCATTTCTTATTACAAGTTCCTGTGGATGCCTCCCTACATTATCTTCCAAGGTCTTTATGGTTTTGGGTCTTATATTTAGATCTTTGATTCATCATGAGTTGATTTTTGTATAAGGTTTGAGATGGTATTCTTCTCTCATT
>JAKSZT010029892.1:12921-22976 GCA_026826555.1 Tolypeutes matacus | reverse complement strand
TTGTGGCAATGGATGTAGGCCATTTTAAATCAGCACACACCACTCAGAACTGAGTGGGAGAGAGTGTGGTCTACAGTGTGAACTGTGGTCTATGGTTGGTGGCAAGGCTCCAGGATGTGTAATGTAAGTTCATTGAGGTTGGTGGGCCACACTGTGGGAGATGTTTGTGTGGGATGTGGTGGGATGTGTGGGAGGTGGGCAAATGGGAATCCCAGTGGGTTCCGTGTAATATTTTAGGTAATCTAAGCACCTCTTAAAATATATGTGTATATATATATATAAATAACATTTTTGTAAGCAAATACACATATATGCATATATATTTATATATCATTTTACAAATGTTTGTATGTATTGTGAGAATTTTGATTTTTACCCATAATAAAAAAAAAAAAATCAATGTAATACACTACATTAATAGCATGAAGGGGGAAAACTACATGATAATCTCAGTTGACACAGAAAAGACATTTGACAAAATACAACACCCTTTCATGATAAAGACACTCAGAAAACTAGGAATAAAAGATAATTTCCCCAACATGATAAAGGGCATTTATGAGAAACCCACAGCAAATGGCATACTCAATGGTGAAAAACTGAAAGCTTTCCCCCTAAGATCAGAAACAAGACAAGGATGCCCACTGTCACAACTATTATTCAACATTTTACTGGAAGTTCTAGCTAGAACAATTAGGCAAGATAAAGAAAGAAAAGGTATTCAAACTGGAAAGGAAGAAGTAAAAAACTTTCCCTATTTGTAGATGACATGATCCTATATACAGAAAATCCTGAAACTTCTACAACAAAGCTACTGGAATTTAGCAAGGTGGCTGGCTATGAGATGAAGACATAAAAATCAGTAATGTTTCTATACATTAGTAATTAACAATCTTAAGAAATCAAGGAAAAAATTCCATTTATTATAGCAACTAAAAGAATGAAATAGGAATAAATCAAAGGATATAAAGGATTTGTACACAGAAAATGGCAAGAAATTGTTAAAAGAAATCAAAGAAGACTTAAATAAATGGAAAGATATTCTGCGTTCTTGGATTGAAAGACTAACTATTATTAAATGTCAGTTCTACTCAAAGCCATTTATACATTCAATGGATTCCCAAAAGCCTTCTTTGCAGAAATGGAAAAACCAATAGTCAAATTTATATGGAGCGGTAAGAAGTCCCGAATAGCTAGTCATCTTGCAAGAAGAAGAACAAAGTTCTTGGAGAACTCAAACTTCCCAATCTTAAAACATATTACAAAGCCATAGTAATAAGAGTAGTATGATACTGGCATAAAGACAGGAGACACATAAACCAATGGAATTGAATTGAGAGTTCAGGAATCAACCCTCACATTTATGGCCAATCGATTTTTTTTTTTTTTTTTTTTTTTTTAAACAAAAGTACAGGGTACTTTAATCAGGTAACTTTTTTTTTTTTTTAAACAATTTATTGAAGTATATCATTCATACATGAACATACATAAACAATAAGTATTTAGTAAACATTGTAAACTTACAAAACAAACATGCATAACATCATACAGGGCTCCCATACATCAACCCACCACAAATACTTTGCATTGTTTTGAAACATTTGTTAACAAATTATGAAAGAGCATCATCAAAGTATTACTACTAACTATAGTCCGTATCTTCGTCCCCTATCCATTTTTTTAAAGGATTTATTTATTTATTTACTTTTATCCATTTTACACCACCCCCTTTTTTTTTTTTTTTTTTTTACCGGGAGGTCCCGGGGATTGAACCTGGGTCCCTCCATATGGGAGACGGACGCCCAACCAGTTGAGCCACATCTGTCCCCCAACCACCCCCTTTTTTGCTGTTGTTGTGACCATTCGATGGGCAGCTCTCTGTGTCCATTTCTTGCCCTCTCTTCTCATCCTTCTCCTCCTGTTTTCACTGGGATTCAATCCTTGAAACCTCCAATGTGGGAGAGAGGCATCCTACCACCTGCGCCACCTCAGTTCCTGGTTTTTCTTTTTTTTTTTTTTTTAAAGATTTTATTTATTTATTCATTTATCCCCCCCCCCCGCTGCTTGTGCTCGCTGGGTCAGCTAACCACGCCATGCGGGCGGGCTTGCTTTCACCAGGAGGCCCTGGGAACTGAACCCGGGGCCTCCCATATGGTAAACGGGAGCCCTACTGATTGAGCCACAGCCGCTTCCCGTTCCTGGTTTTTCAGTGCATCTCGTCCTGGCTCTCCCTTGTGTCACTCTCCTGTTAAGTCATCATCTTGCTGCATGGCTTGCAGGGCCTGACAGTGAACCCACACACGGGGCCTGGTGGCCCATGTGCCTTCTATATTTTTCTTTTTTTAATTTTTACTGGGAGGTCCTGGGGATTTAACCCAGGTCCCTCCATATGGGAGACGAACACCCAACCATTTGAGCCATATCTGTCCACTTGCTATATCTCTTAAGGTTGACCAAATGGGGTGGATGTGGCTCAACTGGTTGGGCGTCCGTCTCCCATATGGAGGGACCTGGGTTCGATCCCCGGGACCTCCCGGTAAAATAAAATAAAATTAAAATTAAAAAAAACAAAAACAAAAACAAAAAAAAGGTTGACCAAAGATACCTAGAGTTACAGTCTTTTCCCATACAGGATGGTCGTATAACAAATCAGGCTTAGTTTATCACCAGCATTCTAAAAACCAGACCCAGGGATAAAAGCTAGGTCTGGGGACACATGCATGGTTTCGAATATAGCAAATGTTTAGCCTACCCTGATTATCACAAAATCAGGACAGTGAGAATATTCGTGACCAACTGATTTTTGACAAGGGTGCCAAGTCCACTCAATGGAGAAAGAATAGTCTCGTCAAAAAATGGTGGATTTCCATGAAATGAAGGTGGACCCCTACCTCACACCATATATAAAAATCAACTCAAAATGGACCATAGATCTAAATTCATAAGAGCCCAAACTATGAAACTCCTAGAAGAAAACATAAGGAAGCATCTTTAGAACCTTTTGTTAGGCAATGGTTTCTTAGACTTTATACTCAAAGAACAAGCAACAACAACAAAAGAATAGATAAATGGGATCTCATCAAAATTAAAAACTTTCATGCATCAAAAGATTTATCATGAAAGTAAAAAGACAACCTAGGGAGCGGATGTGGCTCAAGCAGTTGGGTACCTGCTTCTCACATGGGAGGTCCCAGGTTCAGTCCCCAGTGCCTCCTAAAAACAAACAAACAAAAAACAAAAAGCAAGCAAACAAATAGGAACACTCATTCATTGTTGGTGGGAACGTGAAATGGTGCAGCTGCTGTGTAAGGCAGTTTGGTGGTTCCTCAGAAAGTTAAGTATGGAATTACCATTTGACCCAGCAGTCCTACTTCTAGGTATAAACCCAAAATAATTGAAAGCAGAGTCTCAAATAGATATTTGCACACTAATGTTCATAGTGGCATTACTCACAATTGCCAATTACTCCATCAACCAATGAATGGATAAATAAAATGTGGTGTGTACATACAATGGAATATTATTCAGCCTGAAATGAAGTCCTGATACCTGCAGCATCACGGGTGAACTTTGAAGACATTATGTTGAGTGAAATAAGCCAGACACAAAAGGTTAAATATTGTATGACCTCAGTCATGAAATATTAAGATAAGCAAACTCATAGAGTCAAAATCTAGATTATAGGTTATCAGGGTATGGGGTTGGGGTAGGGAATGGAAAGTTAATGCTTAAATTGTACAGAGTTTCTGTTTGGGTCCATTATAAAGTTTTGGTAGTGGATAGAGGTGATAATAACACAACATTGTGAACACAATTAACATAATTATATATTTGAATGCAGTTAAAAGGGGACATTTTAAGTTATACATATGTTACTGGAATAAAAATTTTAAAAACAACAACGTAGGACTATATAATACAAACTGTGAACCTGATTGTAAACAATAGACTATAGTTAATAGGACAATTATAAAAATGTTCTTTCATGAATTTTAGCAAATGTACCACACTGATGCAAGGTGGTAATAATAGAGTGTTATATGGGAACTTTGTATTTTATGTATGATTTTTCTGTAAACCTACAACTTCTCTAATAAGAAAATTTTTTTTTTTTTTTTTTAATTTATTTATTCATTTATCCCCCCCCTGCTGCTTGCGCTCGCCGGGCCAGCCAACCACGCCGCGCAGGCGGGCCTGCCCCCACCAGGAGGCCCCGGGAACCGAACCCGGGGCCTCCCACATGGTAAACGGGAGCCCCACTGATCGAGCCACAGCCGCCTCCCTCTAATAAGAAAATGACAAAAATTCATTTGTATTGTACTTGCAACTTATAAAGATGAGATTGTTAAATAAATTATACACCACACACATAAACATACATTTATATATGTATACATATATACACGTGCACACATATACATTCAGACACATAGATATAAATATGTATAAAACAACCCACAGAATGGGGGAAAATATTTGCAAGTCATATATATGATAAGGAACTTGTATTCGGAATATATATATGTAGAAATTTCCCCAAAGATATACAAATGAGCAATAAGCACATGAAAAGACATTCATCATCCTTGGTCATTAGGAAAATGCAACTCAAACCACAAGGAGGACTGCGCCTCTGGATTCTATGAATCTGTCTCTTGCTTCAACACTGTTCAGGACAGACTCAGAGACAATACTCCCCTTTCAGCCTTCAACCACCCTCCAACCTCCTCTCCAGTTGCCATCTCCAGGACCATCTTCTCTGCCGTCCCCTGCCTCTGGGACCCACTAACACTGTTTTTTGGTGGTTATTTCTTCATTGCCAACCAACTATGAGCTGATAGATCCTCAAAATTCTTCCCCTGAAATGGAGCCTTCTGATAACTGCCTGGTCAACCTGCATTGCAGCCTCCTACACCCACGTCTCTCTGGGCTTCCATTTTGCCCGCAACGATGTGGCCCTGAAGGATGTGCACCGTTTCTGTGAGTTGATGAGGGAGAAGCAGGGAGGCGCAGAGCATCTCTTGAAGATGCACAGCCAGTGCGTCAGCCAGGCCCTCTCCCAGGACGTGCAGAAGGCGTCTCAAGGTGAGTGGGGTGAAAGCCTGGACGCCCTGGGAGCCGCCACGGCCCTGGAGAAGAACCTGAACCAGGCCCTTTTGGATCTGCATGCCCTGGGTTCTGCCTGCACAGACCCTCACCTCTGACTTCCTGGGGAGCCAGTCCCTAGAGGAGGAGGTGAAGCTCACCAAGAAGATGGGGTACCACCTGCCCAGCCTCCGCAGGCTAGCCCGCCCGCCAGTCAGGCTTAGCAAGCATCTCTTCCAAAGGCTCACCCTCAGCCAGGACTTGGAGCCTTCAGAGTCCAGAGGTCTTTGGGGGCTCCTGTGCATTTCCCGAGCATCTGGGCTCCAGCCAGGAGATATCTTTATTTTCTTAACTTTTTAAAAGTTATTTTTCACATACATGTATTTTTTTTTATTAGAACAGTTGTAGATTTACAGAAAATCATGCAGAAAGTACAGAGTTCCATGTACCACCTACTCCCCCTAGATGGAATTTTCCCTATATTAACTTTTAGCATTGGTGTGGTAACTTTGTTACAATTTATGAAACAATATTATGGAAGTGGAGTGGACATCCCCATCCCAGACTCCTCAGGATTGGGGGAAGAGCTATGGACTACAGTGGACTTAATGGTATTCTGTTGTAGACATATTGTGATTTAAGCAATGGAAGAAATTATAACAGTGAGGGGGAGCCAGTGGCCACTAGACGCTTTCGGGGCAGGGAAGGGAAAAGCAGTTGTAATATTGAGGCTTTTTCAGGACTTGGGAATTATCCTGAGTGACATTGCAATGACAGATAAAGGCCATTTTACATTAGCATATACCATGCAGAACTGTGCGGAGAGAGTGTGGTCTACAGTGTGAACTATGGTCCATGCTTAGTGGCAAAGCCCTAGGATGTGTATATCCATTGTAGGGGATGTGCCACACTAATGAAGGATGTTTATGTGGGAGGTTGTGGGAGGTGTGGGAGGTGGGGAACATGGGAATCCCTGTAATTTTTGTGTAACATTTATGTAATCTAAGCATCTTAAAAAAAAATTATACTATTAACTATAGTCCATAGTTTACATTAGGGTTTACTGTGTTGTACAGTCCTATGTTGTTGTTTTTTAAAATTCTGGTAATGTATATACAACCTAAAATTTCCCATTTTATCCACTTTCAATTATACAATTCAGTGTTGTTAATTTCATTTATAAATGTTATGCTACCGTTACCACCATCCATTACCAAAACTTTTCTATCACCCCAAACAGAAGTTCTGTACCAGTTAAGTATTAACTCCCTATTCCCTACCTCCAGCCCAGCTGCTGGTAACCTCTGTTCTACTTTCGGATTTTATGTATTTGTTTATTCTAATTATTTCAAATCCGTGGGAGCATATAATATTTGTCCTTTTGTGACTGGTTTATTTCACTCAACATGATGTCTTCAAGGTTCATGCATGGCATGTATCAGCTTCATTCCTTTTTTTAATTTTATTGAAGTGCATCATTCATACTTGAACATACATAAACATTAAGTGTATAGTAAACATTGTAAACTTACAGAACAAACGTGTAACATCATACAGGGGTTCCATACATCACCCCACCTCCAACACCTTGCATTGTTTACTTCATTCCTTTTTACTGCCAAATAACATTCCGCGGTATATAGAAATGCCACACTTTCATTCACTCACTGGTTGATGGACATTTGGGCTGCTCCCGCTGTTTTGCCACTGTGAACAGTGGTGTATAAAGGAGGTGTCTTTTTAACCAGTCACCCTGCAGCCCTCCAGCAAGCCGTAGACCAAGTGTAAACAGTAAAGCACCTTTTACAGCAAAAAGAAAAAAGACAGGAAAACATAATGAGGTATCACTGAGCACCCACAAGATGTCTAAAATTAAAAAAAAAACCCACACAATAACAAGTATTGGCAAGGATGTGGAGGAATTAGTATATCATACATTGCTGGCAAGAATGTAAAATGGTGCAGCCATTCTGGAAAACAGTTTGGCAGTTCCTCAAAATGTTAAACATAGAGTTACTATCTGACCCCGCAATTCAGCTTCTAGGTATAAACCCAAGAGAACTGAAAACATGTATCTACTTAAACATTTGTACATGGACTTTCCTATCCCCATTATTCATAATAGCCAAAAAATGGAAACAACCCAAATGTTCAACTAGTGGATGGATAAACAAAATGTGGTATGTACATATAATGGGACATTAAGTCATAAAAAGGAACAAAGTTTTTTTTTTTTTTTTTTTTAAAGATTTTATTTATTTATTCATTTATCCCCCCCTTGCTGCTTGTGCTCGCTGGGTCAGCCAACCACGCCGTGCGGGCGGGCCTGCCTTCACCAGGAGGCCCCGGGAACCGAACCCGGGGCCTCCCATATGGTAAACGGGAGCCCTACTGTTTGAGCCACAGCCGCTTCCCTGAAAGGGTGAACTTTATAGTATGTAAATCATATCTATTTAAAGCTGTATCATATCTAAAGTGTGTGTATATATACATACACACATGCTTCAAAACTATTGAGGTCATGAAAAACAAGGACAGGAAGCGGCTGTGGCTCAATCAGTGGGGCTCCCGTTTACCATATGGGAGGCCCCGGGTTCGGTTCCCCGGGCCTCCTGGTGAAGGCAAGCCCGCCCGCACGGCGTGGTTAGCTGACCCAGCGAGCACAAGCAGCAGGGGGGGGGATGAATGAATAAATAAATAAAATCTTTAAAAAAAAAAGAAAAACAAGGAAAGACTGAGGTACTATGAGGAGATTAAAGGAGATGACGCCTAAATGACATGTGGGACCTGGACTGAACCCTGGAATAAAAAAAAGGACATTAGTGAAATATTGCTAAAATCTGAATAAAGTCTGGAGTTTAGTTTACAGTAATATACCTATGTTAATTTCCTGGTGTTTTTCAAAATTTATTTTTATTGTGGTAACAGACACATAGTTATATATTTATGTATTTATATATAACATACTAACTTCTTAGTTTTTGCTAAGTGTACCATGGTTATGTAAACTGTCAGCATTAGTGGAAACTGAATGAAAGGTATATGCAAACTCTCTGTGCTACCTTTGTGACTTTTTGTCAATCTAAAAGTACTCCACAATAAAAGGCTTTATTTAGAATATACATAAAGTCAGCGTTTTCTGGTGCTTACATCTTGTCAGACACTTTACCTAGATCATTGCATTTAATCCTCACAACAATCCTGGGCAGGGAGCCCCTGGTTTACAGACAGAGAAGGTAAATAAGATGCTCAGGCCAAACACCTAGCAGGTAGCAGAGCTGGGAATTGACCTCAGGTGTGTCTGACTAGGCCACCCAAATCACACAGACCCCCTCTAGCTTGGATTTTACAGACCCAGGTAGGTTTAGTAACTCAAATAACTATGTGAAGGACATTGTGATACCTGAAGAGTAAATATTAAACCAGTGAAATGCAACTGATAATACTTGCTATTTACATTATAATCCAGTGAATGGCAAGATACGGGTTTAAATTTTTTATTAAATACCTGAACAACTTTACAGGAAAAAAAATTCCACCTTTTTAAAATGGATTATTTCTGTCATACTAAATTCTTTCAGTCTTTTTTTTTTTTTAAGATTTATTTTATTTATTTATTTCTCCCCACCCCCTCGTTGTTTGTATTTGCTGTGTGCTGTGTCTTTAAGAGGGACCAGAAACTGAACCTGGGACCTCTGATGTGGGAGGGAGGTGCCTAATCGCTTGAGCCACCTCCACTCCCTGCTTTATTGGGTCTCTCATTATGTTTTTTCTTCTTGTGTCTCTTGTTGCGTCTCTTGTTGTGTCAGCTTGCTGCACCTGTCCATCATGTCAGCTCAATGTCTTCTTTAGGAGGCACTGAGAACTGAACCACGGACCTCCCATGTGGTAGGTGGGAGCTCAGTCGCCTGAGCCACATCTGCTTCCCCATTCAGTCTTTATCAGGGTACATGAATTATTGTATGTCTTTAATCAGTATGTACACAATATTTTGGGTTCTATTTTTTTACTTAACATGATTTAATCTACCTGTTTATAAGTATCCATTTAGTTACTCTAATTATCACTTAAACAGAGTATTACATGAAATAGATAGACTGTAGCTTATTTAACCATTTCCTTATTGTAGGGCATTTGGGATATTTCCAGTTTGTAGCTGATATGAATTGTTTGCTACAAATGCCTTTGTTCAAAATGCTTTTTTTACAAGCCTTTGGACTATTTTGAGCAAGGGCATTTGTGCGAAGTAGATGAAGGAAAAGTCCCTGGAATTTTAACTTCTCCTTCAATAGATGCTTTTTTTTTTTTTTTTAAGAATTGGCTCTGGTATCCTGCAAAGTATAAGAAATACAGCTGCTAATAGCTGTATGATCTTGGGCAAGTTACTTCACTTTTCTGTGCCTTAGAGCCTGGCTATTTAAAGGGTGATGCCAGAATGCTGGCATCACCTCGGAGCTTGTAGAATTACAGAAATCTCTGCCCCTCCTAGAACTTAGAGAATCAGAATCTGCAGTTTAACAAAAGCCCCAGGAGATGATTAAGTTAATCATTAAAAGTTGGAGAAACCGTGCCTTAGAGTACTTATCTCTGAAATGGGGCTAAGAAAGGTAAGTCCTTATACGCTCTCATGAGGGTTTAATGAGTTGAAACATATCCATAAAGTGTACAGAAGAGCACCAGGCACATATAGCGAGTACTAGCTGTTTGCTATTTTTATTACTCTTCCCAGGTGGTTGAGTAAATCCTCAGATTAGCAAGCCTCTAACTAGAGTGCCTTAAAAGAGAACAAACAGGAGATTTCCCCATGGTGTGTGTGAGGGGGATAATCTCACAGCACACTTTCTTGTCCATCATTGTCAAAGTCCCTAAGAAGAGGGAAGCGGCTGTGGCTCAATCAGTGGGGCTCCCGTTTGCCATGTGGGAGGCCCCGGGTTCGGTTCCCGGGGCCTCCTGGTGAAGGCAGGCCCACC
>JAKSZT010029880.1:0-10907 GCA_026826555.1 Tolypeutes matacus | reverse complement strand
TAAATCATGGCTGTGAGTAAAACTAAAAAAAAAAAAAAAAAAAAAAAAAAAAACCTTATCCTCATATTGTGAAACATTTTACCTCCCCCAATACCTGACACTTTTCAAAGAAATTTGCATTAATCAATTTATTTATACACACAAGATCCTATAATATACATGGTCTTATTGCCATTGTTTTGTAGGTGAAGTAACAGAGGAAAGAAATTTAAGCAACAAATCTTAAGTCACCCTCCTGGTGAAGCTAGGAAGGAAATACTTTCATTCTGGATAAAGGCAGCATCTATTGAATTCTGATCTGGAATTTCACAACTGCAGTTTTCCACTTCTCAAATGGAGTTTGCTGGGGCTGGTAAATGAATGCTCATGGGCCTGATATTTTTGTTTGCTTGTTTTCATGAGAACAGACTTGCTTAATTTGGGCATTTGAAGAACAATGGAATGATTTTGTTTTGTCCACCTAAGGGAACAGAGAGCCAGACAAGGGTCATGTACTCTTAGGATAGTGCAGGTAAAAATTGTAAATTGCCCAAATATCTGTAGTAGAGAATTTTGTGTTGCATTTAACCATCCTTCAGAGTCCTGACAAGAAAAGAAGATGAATATCTCTGGATAATTTTTTGTGAAACTCTTCCTTTTATATAATAAAAGTTTTAGTCATATGCTGAGGAAATTTTGAAAGGTATGTTAGTCTACATCTAAAATTTCTGAGAAGAAAATATGATTTACATTTAATTCAATAAGTCAATTGACTAATAGGGAAGTTGAAAATGTGAGTAGTTGATTCATTCAATATTATAAGCATTGCATTTCCAGCATAGTTAAAACTAATTTTACATAATAATGAATTCTAATCTCTGAGACAGAAATTAGATGAAAGGAAATTGAGTAGCTCTTAAATAGCAGTTATTCTATTTACTAATTATCATTATTGCCCCTTTAGACTAAGCACTTTTATTTTCGCTTCTCACTGAGTTCTCCTGGAGGAAGCCCCAGTGAAGAGCAACATCAATAACTCTGGCCAAATTATATCACTAATAGCAATTTCTGCTTGTTTGCTTTTTCCCATTGTTTTGTACTTTGTCATATCATCAATAGCCTTTTCTGTATGTGGAGACAAATTACTAAATTTCACTTAGGCATTTTGTTTGATAGTGGGCTTCTGTCCTTAAATGATCTTATGTTTTCAGCCATCATATTACAAAAAAAGTAAAGACAAATTTACCCATCAAGATTTCAAAATAAAGAACACATCAATAAGATTTCTGCTTAAAAGTACAAATTAGTTAACATGATAAGCAAAGAAAGAGGCAACATGGTAACTTTTTGATGTGATATTGGTGCTGTTCTTTAACTGATATCAAAATATGCAAAATAACTTGATCACTCTGAAAATCAAATTGCATTTTAAAAACAAAGAAAATAATTCCTTGAATAGGTTATAGAAGTACAATAGCAAATGTAAAACAACTAATATATTTCATATAGGTGTATAGAAGATTACTTATCACTGCTATCTCATTTACAAAGTCTCTAAATCTTACAAATTAGAGCTAATTAAAATGATAGAATGTCCATAGTTCTTCCCCCAATCCTGAGGGGACTGGGATGGTGATGTCCACTTCAACTCCAAGTGAGAGAGGGCTTATATCCCATGGATATGGTGGGTGGGATGATCCTGCCTGCAGGTGCAGGCCCTCTCCATTCCCTGGGATGATCATTGCCCATCATTGTCTCCTCACCAGGTGACTTGGATGAGTCCATTGAGCTGTAGGGTAGGAGTTGCAGCTCCACGTAGATTTCATGCACACCTGGCACATAGATAGGCCAGAGGCTCCAGTCTCTGGAAGTATACCTAAAAACTCCAGCATCACATATAGGTTTGAATAGAAGGGACTGATGAACCATGTGCAGGGAGGACATATTTGAGTCTAATTCTGTCACTCTCAGGAGCACAGATTCCAAAATAGAACCCACTGATAAGGCATCAGTCTCTGGGGCTATCCCCCCTTATATAGGACCAGGGTGTCTCCAGAGCTCTCAGGAACCCCTCTGAGTGGGGTAATAGGCACTTAGATGTTCTATGAGCTCCTACTGAGGTGTGCATAAGAGTTACCTCTGGGATGACCCCCCGACTCTCTTTGAAGTCTCTTAGCCACTTGAACTCATTTGTCTTTACCATTTCCCCCTTTTATTCACGGTCTTTTTCCAGTTGTGTTGCCAGTTGGCACTTGGTATTAATCCCTCATTGCCAGGGAGGCTCATCCCCGGGAGTCATGTCCCACGTTGGGGGGAAGGTAATGCAATCATATGCTGAGTTTGGCTTAGAGAGAGGCCACATCTGAGCAACAAGGAGGCTCTCAGTTGGCAACCCTTAGGCACCCCACAACTGCAGCCTAAGTCTCAATTATAAGAGCAAAGTCTCACAAGGGTAGTCATCAATAAAAAAAAACACATCAGTGGGTCATCCTATTTTGACAGGCACTGTCCCTAGAGTGGACTTGACGGTATTCTCTTGTTCACATATGGTGATTCTAGCAATGCAAGAAATTATAACAATGAGGTGGAGCCAGTGGCCACTTGATACTTTTGGGGTAGGGAGGGGATGAGCAGTTGAAATACAGTGGCTTCTTTGGGAGTTGGAGGTTGTCCTGAGTACTGTTGTGGTAATGGATGTAGGCCATTTTAAATCAGCACACACCACTCAGAACTGAGTGGGAGAGAGTGTGGTCTACAGTGTGAACTGTGGTCTATGGTTGGTGGCAAGGCTCCAGGATGTGTAAGTTCATTGAGGGTGGTGGACCACACTTGTGGAAGATGTTTGTGTGGGATGTGGTGGGAGGTGTGGGAAGTGGGCAACATGGGAATCCCAGTGGGTTCCGTGTAATATTTTGGGTAATCTAAGCACCTCTTAAAATATATGTATATATATATATATATAAATAACATTTTTGTAAGCAAATACACATATATGCATATATATTTATATATCATTTTGCAAATGTTTGTATGTATTGTGAGAATTTTGATTTTTACCTACAATAAAAATAAATTAAAAAAAAATGATAGAATGTCTTTATGTAACTAAATATCATATACATAGATATAGAGTTAGAAAGATAGATAGATAGATATAGATATAGATATATTTAGATTTAGAAAGATAGATAGATAGATATAGCTATAGTTATATTTAGATTTAGATATAGATTTGAATATAGATAGAGATTAGACATAGACATAGAAATAGACATAGACATTGCAAGTAAATTAATAGAAAAAATATATACAGATACAGCAAACTATATAGAGAGAGTTGTGAAGAGAGATTATATGAACAAACTTTTTACTTTATGAACAAATTTCACTTAATAACATTTTCCAAATTTCAAGGGGTCTAAACATAATTCCTTCTAAATACAGAGAGTGTACTATCTTGGTATTTTCTCCTAAAACTTTTAAAAATCAACAGTGACATTGCACTAGTAATGAGAACAGTGTTGTGTTAGAGAACGAATAGAAATAAAATGAAAACATGTAATATATGATGGTACAACTAGGGAAGACATTGAAGTTGGCACACTATAAAATGAGGGTAGGACCAAATTCTGGTGGGATTATTTTGTCTGATCTCTATAGGATAATAGTTTGAAGGAAGAAAATGCAGAGAGGGACCAACTATACCACTTGAACTGACTTTGTTCTCCTAGGGCTTTTTCATGAAATTCAAGCCCCCAATCTCCTCTTCTCTCTCATCTTCTTGGTGTTTCTTGTGGCTCTTGTTGCTAATGTTATGATGATTATTCTCATTTGGTTGGACTCTTGTCCCCATACTACTATGTACTTCCTTCTCAGCCAACTTTCCATCATGGACTTTTTATATAGCTCCACAATTGTCCCTAAGATGGCCACTGATTTCCTGTCTGGGAAAAATACCATTTCATTTTTTATCTGTGGAATTCAGCTCTTCTTCTTTATAACCCTTATTGCAGCAGAATGTCTTCTCCTGGCAGTTATGGCTTATGACCATCCTCTCCATTACTCAGTTTTCATCTGGCCTATAGTCTGTGCTTTCGTGGTTGCTAGTACCTGGCTGGATTCTCTGCTCTATGCTTTCATTCAAGTCACATATATTCTGAATCTCCCTTACTGCACCTCCAGGGAAATCCATCATTTCTTTTGTGAGATACCAGCTCTCATGAAACTTGTTTGTGCTAATACAAATCTTTATTAAAATGCAATTTTTATTAATGATATTGTGTTCCTCCTCATTCCAATAGCAGCCATCAAGGCCTCATATGGGCAGATATTCTCTACAGTTTTGAGATTAGGATCAAATGCAGGGATGAGAAAGGCTTTGACAACCTGTTCTTCCCATGTGATTTTGGTGTCTCTCTTCTATGGAACAACCATCATAATGTACATTCTCCCCAAATCTTTTCATATCACTAAGCTGGATGAAGTAATCTCTGTCTTCTACACTATTGTCACTCCCATGCTAAATCCTCTCATCTACAGTCTTAGAAACAAAGATGTGGCTGGACTCTCAGGAAAGTTCTGAGAAGGTAAAACTCAGGTATTATATATATATTGTCTAAGAGTTACATCCCGAAAGCCTCTTTGTTGCTCAAATGTGACCTCTTTCTAAGCCAAACGCAGCATATAAATGTACTACCTTCCCCCTGCATTGGACAAGACTCCAAGGGATGGGCCTTCCTGGCATCCAGGGATTATTACAAAGCACCAACTAGCAATGCATTGTGAAAAAGACCTTCACCCAAAGGGGGAAATATTAAATACAAATGAGTTTTTATGGCTAAGAGATTTCAAGGAGTCAGGAGGTCAATCCAGAGGTTGTGGTTATGCATGTCTCAGCAGGCGCTCATTGACTTTCACAGTAAACAGTGCTTCAAACTGTGTGGTTTTTGGGGACTCTAGAGCCCTATACACAGGTCAGAAAAGCTGAGGAATTTGGCACCCTGTCAGAGGGTCTTACTTTGGAATGTTTGCTCTCCAGTGTAAAAGAGTTAGACTCATTTATAGTTTCACTAAACAAGGCTCTTCTGCCCCTTTTATTTGGATCCATAATTAGCACTATACTTGTTAACTCTATGTCCCAGAGACTTAAATCTTTGATTCATTCATCTGCCAGTTGAACCCTGAATCTCAACAGAATTGCAACATTTACTCTCCACTTCATTGGACTCACCAGGACAGCTAAAAAGGATGTGATGATGGGCAATTCCCACCCCAAGAGAGTGCCTGCAAGTGCCTATCCATTTACATCATGTGATCTAAGCTCCCTCTCAATTAGATACAGAGTGGTCATCACCAATCCAAAATCCTCAGGATTGCAGAATGAACAATGGACTAATATAGAATTATTTTAATTCTATTTTAGACAATATTATTTTAGGAATGTAAGAACTTTTATCATTGATATAATGGCAGTGGACAGCAGAGGTTATGGGGGGAGGGAGAGGGAAGAGTAGGTGTAATACAGGGGCATTTTCAGGACATTGGAATTGTCCTGCATGACATTGCAATGACAGATAAAAGCCATTATATATTTTTTCATAACCTAGAAAATTGTGTGGTGCAGAGTAAACTATAATGTAAACTGTAGTTCACAGTTAGTAGCAATGCTTCAATTTCTGTTCATCAATTGTAACAAATGTATCACAGTAATGAAAGAAGTTAATGGGAAAGTGTGAGAGGGGAAGGGAATTGGGTCATATGGGAATTCCCTGTAATTTTAATGCAATATTTATGTCATAAAAGCTCCTTTTAAAATATGTATTAAAAAACAGAAAGGTAATTTTTGTGAGCACATATTCTGGACATAGTGTATTCTTTTATCTTTATTTCATAAGAAGAAAAGGCAAATTCCTGTATGTCTATTTAGCTTTTTAAAATTTATTTATATAAAAAAATTTCCATTACATTAAACCATTTAGTGAAAAGTTTATTGAATTGGCAAGAATTCAATCACAAATCTGTCACTATTTGAAACTGGGCAATTTACACACTTGTATAGAGTTAGGCTACTCATTTAAAAAATATGAACATTTACACATAATTCATAGTTTCTATGAATAAAAAAAATTCATATAGAAGCATGTCCTAAACAAAATGTTAGAAAATTTAATGGGTGATTAGTTTTCTATTTTAGGTATGTAGAACTTAGACTTCTGGAATGCAGTGATTTCCCTAAGGTCACATAACTTTAACTATAAATTCCCACATTTAAGTCAGCCAGAAATTTGAATTTGAAGAACTCTGACTTGCTCATCTCCATTATTTTTCTTCTTTTCTTCTTAAATGACAAAGTACATAATCACATACTAGGTGGAGGATGAGCTATTGTGCATGTACATAATTGTAATATAGATGTATTTTCCAGAGTGACAGATAAATCTAAGAGTCTTAGCTGGGGTTCCATCATTAGTATATTTTTAATGCTCTTTTTGCTGAAATAATAAATAATTTTGCTTTCAAATCTATCATTATTAATAAGGACACTTCTTCAGGAAAAGGCTTCTAGCATACATGTCCCTAAGAACTGACACTGGTAGAAATATTCTCATTAAAATGGAATGTTAATATTTTGAGATGAGCAGCAATATGTGAAGCTAAATTACTAACTTTTGGGGATTTATTTCAGTTACAGTTGACTAATGAATGAGATGTAAATGCAAATATTGCATGAGATTTTCCAGAAACTGTCTTATCATTGCCTATCCAATATTTCATCTTACTCTCTCTTTTTGCATATCATTTTGAAGCAAAATGATATATTCGGGATCACCATGAAGAAACAGAGATGAAGTTGAAAGAACTCTGTTAAAAATAGGAAGTAGATATTGGATATTAAATGCATTGCCTCTGTACTAACTACTTATTATAATAAAAAGTATAGTGCCCTCAATTCTATATGTGAACAAGTATTGCAACTTTAGATGATTAAAGTGTAACAATGTTTTGATATCTCAAAAAATATATGCATAAATTGTTATTTTTAAATTATCTTGAGTGTTTATTAGTTTTTGCATCAATTTATACATCCTGTATACAAGTTGTGCATACATGCTCACACGCACATGCACATACACATAAACTGATAGGAATTAAGGGGGAAATATATTGAATAATTAAACAATTTTAAGGAAATTTATTTTTTTCAATTTTTATCTAATTCATGCACAATTTACATTCCTATATCCTTTATGACTCATTTCTGTTTTCTCCAAAAAATAATATATATTTTCTAAGGACGTGTATTGTTTCAGTTATATTATTCCTGGGAATATATTGATTTTGGTGTTGATATTTTTGATGTCACCTGATTTGTTCAGAAATAGACAGACGAGAGTTTCTCAAGAGCAAAGGAACTTCCTAATAGGGGAGGACAAACCAATGTGTCAAGACCTCTTGTTGCATATAACTATGAATCTTATCATCCAACAAGTCAAGCCATGGAGTTGTCATGGGCCCACGGGGATGGGTGGGAGGAATAGAATAGATCAAAGAGGGGGTATTTAGTGGTCAGTGGAATTATTCTTCATTACCATACAGTGATGGACATGGGACATGGTAAAAATCATCAAAATTTATAAAAAGGTATGGTCTAAAATGTAAACCACAGTGTAAATCATTGACAATATTTAGTAGCTATGTTTCACTATTTGTATATCAGTTATAACAATGCTACCATCCACATATAAAAAGGCATTAATATGTGGGGGAGGAAAGAGGGAAGATATTGGGTATATGAGAGTCTCCTGTATTCTGTGTGTCTTTGCTGTGACCTACAACTTCTTTGAAAAGAAAATGAAAACTAGTGAGCCACTGGGGAATGATAGGAGGAAGGTGTCACGGTATAGACTGGACACCAGATAGGCCAGTGATGAAAGGGAAAAGGTCAAAAAATTTTTTTCATTTTTTAATATCCAAATTTTTAAAATTTTAATTTTATTTTTAGGTTTTTTTATGTATTTTATCTCTTACATTTAAACTTATCATTATTTCATTTTCCTATTAATTGTATTTAACTAGTGTAATGGCATCATCTTTGCAGAAGCTTTGGATCAGAGAAGGGTTATAACTAAATAGGGGGAGGATCATTGGTATGGGGTGTCAGGGATGGGGAATGCATGGGAGGAAGTTCACCTGAGCATAAATATAAGGTATATAAAAATGTTCAAATGTTCATGGGGCATCATAACAGTGGGTGGAGAATCACTCAATAAATGAGAGAATACTGAATTGCCATCCTGGAGAGCTCTTCCACATTCTCTAAGGGAACAGCAACAGTCTGCCAAATGCAGGGGCAGTAACTGGTGAAGGAGGATGATCCCCTGATGGGCCCTTGATAGTGATGACTAGCCTTATGAGTCTTTGCTCCTGAAATTGAAACTTAGCCTATTGTTATGGGTGCCTAAGTGTTGCCTCCTGAGAGCATCCTTGTTGCTCAAATGCCTCTCTTTAAGGCAAACTTTGCATATGAATGCATTACCTACCTCCCAGCATGGGACATGACTCCCAGGGATGAGCCTTAGTGGAGCCAAGGGATTGCTACCAAGAGCCAACTGGCAATGTGACTGGAAAAACACTTTGAGTAAAAGGGGGAAAAGGTAAAGTCAAATGAGTTTATCTGGCTAAGAGACTTCAAAATGAGTCAGGTGGTCATCCAAGAGGTAATGCTTATGCACATTTCAGTAGGATCTCATAGAATTACAAAGTGGATATCACCCCCAAATAGTGGGAGCTCTGGTGTTTGGTGCCTTGCCAGTGGACCCTATTTGGAGTTTGTGCTCCTGAGAGTGACAGAATTGTACTCAGGTATGTCTTCCCTGCACATGACTCATTTGTCCATTCTATTCAAACCTATACTTGGTGTTGAAGTTTGTAGGTGTATGTCCAGAGAATTGAATCTTTGGGCTGTCCATGTGCCAGCTGGTCCCAGAACATCGGTGGACCAGCAACTCCTACTCTACAGCTCATTGAACTTACCCAGGACAACTGGTGGGGAGATGATGATGGACATAAGCCATTCCAGGGAATGGAGAGAGTCTGCAGCTACAAGCAGAATTAATTAATTAAAAGAAAAGAAGCAGAAAATTGAAGCTAGCCTTTGGGCATGAAATGAATATTGTTGAGGATCTGTGGTCTACAGATATAAACTGGGAGGAATCTGGAAAAAAATATTAAAAGGCAATATTTTTAAATTTCTATGTAAATTGTGCATGTACCTTAAAATATAAATTTATTTTTATTTTTTCTACTTGATACTGAGTATTATATAAATTTGCAAACATATCAATAGTATATTTTATGAAAAAAATGTTCACACATTTAAGGAATTTCATCCAACAAAAACAGTGCCAAAATGATATATTATTTTAGAATCATCAAATTGTGAAATTATAGAAGGCCATAACAAATCTGAATGATAGAGAAGATGACAGTCAACATAATATCATTTAATCCTCTTGGAAAAGTTAACTGTTGTAACAATTACACAAGGTAATTGATATTTTTCAATAAACCATGAACTTTGTGCTAACCTATGAACCCATAGTTCCTGCCATAGGTAAATACCAAATCCACACTCTGTTACATGGGAAACAGTGAATTTTTCAACAACATTCATAAGCATACAACATATAATAGCAGAAAACTGGAAATAATCCAAATATTGTTGATAAATAAGGGATATGGTGTAGATTTATTTGGCTAAAATGATAGATAATTGTGTTATAAAAGACTAAAACATAATGAGTCACAGTCACATGAAACTACACTAATGTAATAAAATGTAGAGTGAAAAAACTCAATTTTGTTCCTGTTGGGTAGTGTGCTTACTCCGAAGGTAATGAAAAACTAAATGAAGACATTCATCTAAAAAAAGACATACTTTATCTTAATTCAAGAATGGCTGTTCCTAGAAGCCTTTACAAATTGCTTTTTATAAAATGGACACAGAAAAATTGCCATGAACCTCTAAAATATTTCACATAAAATTTATTCTCTCATTTATTAAAAGTCTTCATTCTCACCCAGAACAATGATTACTGTTTATTGACATGTCTTATAGTGAACTGCAAATGGAGCACCACATATTTAAACAATCAATCCACTGTATTAAATATCATCAGCCCTTAAACACCAATATATTCTCAGTAAGTGCTGATTGGAACATAAAATAGAAGCAAATCAGAAAACATTTTGGATGCTTCTATCAAAATTATATATATGCCAAACTTAATTATGGTGAAGCAAGAGACTTTTAGATATATATAAGATATTTAGTTTTATAGGCATACAAAAAAATATTGTAAAAGGTTATGGCAGTTTTGTTTGTAACTACAAATGCCTGATATGAAAGAAAGAGAAGGAAGGAAGGAAGGAAGGAAGGAAGGAAGGAAGGAAGGAAGGAAGGAAGGAAGGAAGGAAGGAAGGAAGGAAGGAAAGGAGGGAGGGAGGGAGGGAGGGAGGGAGGGAGGGAGGGAGGAGGGGAGGGACGGAGGGAGGAAAGGGAAGAAATAGAGTAATAACAAAGAAGAACAAAAATGTAGAAAGGATGAAAATGAATGAATGGATGGATGTACATTGATTGATGTAACAGTTTGTTCATTTTATAGGTGACCTTGTTGTTACGAGTTTGGATCCATTATATTTCTTGAACACTGTATTTCAGGGTGTTAAAAGACCTTTATAGACTAATAGTTATTATATAGGGACATAGTTTTGCAGCATAAAAAAAAAAAAAAAACTGAACATCGCAGCATTTTCTGGATTTTATGTTGAAAACAAAACTAGTTCAAATAACAACACTTTATTTCTAAAAAGAGGAGGAACGCAGATATTTTTCAATGTATTTTTGAGTAAGCATTTCTATGAATTCA
>JAKSZT010029847.1:1414-16933 GCA_026826555.1 Tolypeutes matacus | reverse complement strand
AAAAAAAAAAAGTGATGATCCTCCAGGGCGATATAACAGTCATAAATGTCTACGCACCTAACCAGGATGCCCCAAAATATATTCGCCAAAATCTGGCAAAACTGAAGGGAGAAGTAGACATTTCTACAATAATCATTGGAGGCTTCAACACCCCTCTCACATCATTAGATAGAACAACTAGACAGAAGATCAACAAGGAAACATAGAACTTGAAAAATATGATAAACAAGTTAGACCTAAGAGACATATACAGGACACTGCATCCAAATTCAGTGGGTTATACATTCTTCTCAAGTGCCCATGGATCTTTCTCCAGGATAGACCACATGTTAGGTCACAATTCAGCTCTCAGTAAATATAAAAACATGGAAATTATACAAAGCACCTTCTCAGATCATAATGGAATGAAACTAGAAATCAATAACAGACAGGAAAAAAGTAAATTTGCAAATGTGTGGAAACGGAACAACACACTCCTAAATATTTGGAGGTTGAAACAAGAAATTGAAAGTGAAATCATTAAATATATTGAGACAAATGAAAATTAGAATAAAACGTATGGGGGACACAACGAAGGCAGTCTTGAGAGGGAAATTTATAACCCTAAATGCCTATATTAAAAAACAAGAAAGCTAATCTCAAAGATTTAACTGAACAACTAGAGAAACTAGAAAAAGAACAGCAGACCAATCCCAAAGCAAGCTATCCCGAAGCAAGGGAAAAATAATAAAGATCAGAAATAAATGAAATTGAGAACAGAATAACATAGTGAAAATGAACAAAACCAAAATCTCATTCTTTGGGAAGATAAATAAAATTGACAAACCCCTCGCTAGACTAACAAAGAAAAGAAGAGAGAAGATGCTGTGTAATGCAGGATATAAAATGTTTTGAAACGTGTTATTTTGCCAGTCAATAATAAATAAGTGCAGATTAGGAAAGCCAAGCAAAACTGATATAAATTCCCTGGTAAACTTTAAAGAATATTAAATGGTGCATCTCATCCAAAGAAATAGAAGAAAAAAATTCAACAAAAATAGTCAGTCCTAAAAAAAATATTCAGGATTTCATGGGTTGACATGTTGGCTTTGGTCTGGGGTGAACTTACTCATGCATCTTTGGAAGCTGCACTTTTCTTCTTCTTCAGAAGCCTGAAGGTTCCAGGGTTGATTTCTGTGCTGTTGTTTTGTCCCCATCATAAATCAAGTGTTGTATCACTTCCCCATTTCTTAACTGTGAAGTCACCAAACTGGATGTGGTACTTCTTTGAAGCAAGAAGAACCATGAATGATAGAACAAATTAAAAGGAGATATTGTTGCGCTTCCCAAATTGGATGCTTAGGTGATTGATATTGGATCTTTCCTCTTTTCTAATGAACACATTCAATGCTATAAATTTCCCTCTCAGCACTGCTTTTTCTGCACCTCACAAACTATGAAGAAGCATAGGACATAAAGAAGCATAAAGAACCACATAACAAAATTCTTGTGAGTGAAGCTATATCCACTTCCACAAGGCACAGACTAAAGATGAAGGCAAATTATGTCAGAAAGTTGGGAAAGTATTTTCTCTGCGTGCAAGCATTGTTTCCTCAATATAACATTTCTATGAATGTAATTACACTTCAAAGGAATTTGCATCATGCTTTGCTAAGCATGAGCTAATCTAGGTAAATAGAAAAGAATGAAGGCAACGAGTTTTACCAGATTGTGCAACATGGTAGTCCTCCCATTTAAATGTAATGAGTGTGAAGTTTTCTTGGAAATTCAAACTCATGAGATACCTGAGAAGTAATCCTTCCTTCAGAGAAACCATTTGGGATTTCATGAATTTGGGAATGCTAGAGTCACATCAAAGAAATATGCAGGAGTAAAACCCTGTGTATGAAAGAAATATTGGAAATTCTTCAGCCAGGTATTAAATCTCTTTGAGCATGAAGTATTCATACATTAGTTAGTATCATAGTGAACGTGGGAATGCTTCCATCTGAAATAAAACTTCATGGAATATGAGAAAATTCAAACTAGAGAGAAACCATATGAGTTTCCTGAACGTAGTCTGCTCTTTACAGTCATTTTTTAAACTTCATTTTAAAAGTTATACAAGGGAACAAGCATAGAAATGTAATACATGTGGGAAAATTTTCAACCTGACAGAAAACCTCTTTATTCATCAGAAAATTCTTAATGAAGAGAAATCATATATATGCGGGAAAGCTTTAATTCAAATGTCAAATCTCAGATATGAGAGATTTCCTACTGCAAAGAAATCCTATGCACATATGGCATGTGAAAAAGCGTTTAGGTACAAATCATATCTCCCAGAACATGAAAAAACACATACTGGACAGAAACAAAATTAATGTAAAGAATGCGGAAAAGCCTACAGTCAAAAGCAACAGTTCATTAAACACCAGAGCATTCATTTCTGAGAAAAACCCTATATATGCAATGAATGTGGAAAAATATTCAACCAGAAAGAAAACTTCATTAACAGTCTGAGAACATAAACTGGAGAGTATACCTATGAATGTGATGGATGTGGGAAAGTTCTCATTCAGAATCATGCCTTATTACACACAAGAGAATGCAAACTGGATAGAAACAGTATATATGTAAGGAACGTAGGAAAGCCTTCAGTAGCAGATCAAATCTCACTGACCATGAGAAAATTCAAAGAGGAGGGAAACCCTAACCATGAAAGGAATGTGGATTAGCCTTCAGCCAGAGCTGTATCTCATTAAACATTACAGCATTCATACTGGAGAGAAACCCTGTGAATGTAATGACTGTGAATCTCCAAAGAATCTCCACTTCCACTCTGTGCAAATTGTTGCCAATCTTTTAAGGAAGTGGCTGTGACTGTGCAATTCAGAATGTCTTTCACTTCTTGGAAATGTGCACTTGCAGTTTGTTCAGAGATCTGCTCCTCCCACATCTTCTTCCACACTCATCTGTGTTCAATTTGTTACCACTCATTTATGCATCAGAACTCGAGATTTCTCTTAATTTATATAAAGATGGAGTTTCCACTTATTTCAAATTATCCTGGTTATTTTCACATGTTCTTCAATCCATTACAATCTCAGTAAGCATTTAAAAAATTCCATTTTAAAAATAATTTCCCATTTTTCTAACATTTTCTTATAAAGCACCCCAACTCTTGATTTTTTTTTCAGTTTCTTCACCTGATTCTGATGTGGATTCAAGTTTAACAGCCACTGAACTACAGTGGCCTGCTTTCTTCTTAACTCCAATTTTCCTTGTAATTTTAAATCAGAAATGATCCTTTCATAATTAGATGATATATTCCTAATCTCAAGTATATTAAGAAGTTAGAAATTTTATTTATATTCTTAACCTGTACTCAAATATTTTTCTCATATGTGACAGGGTGTGGGATGGATGAAACTAGAGAATGCATGTATTTACAAACAGAAAATTGTACCCAAAGAATCTGCCAATGCATGTAATTCTGAGGAAGGAGGACTGGGGGTTGTGGCTAAAGAAAGAATTTGGTTGTGTGCCATAACAGACATAAAATATTTTTATATTCCTTGCACAGATAATTTGGCTATAATTTAAATGAAATTATGAAAATAGTACACAATGAAATCATACAAAGTGGTTGATTTGAACATATTGATTTGTATCTGCAGCATTACTGGTGTGGCACATTCCCTCACCTTTGCAAATACTGTCCCCCATAAAGGAAAAGTGCTCACTCCCCTTTGCCCCCTCCCCAGTTGACTGAGTGGTTGGATGCCTCACTCAGCAAGAGTGAGCACAGAGCAGGAGGTGCATAGACATGACCATGTGAAGTCCAAACTTCTCTCTACACATGTCCAGTTAGAGGACTGTTAGCACCACAGGAAAAGACTGACTTCCTGCTGCTTACTCCAAAGTGAAGACAGACTAGAGTGACTCATATCAGTAACTGACACTGTGAGTGCTGAGCATGGATTTCTCCCTGTCCTACTTTGTGGATCAAGAACCTATGACGATGGTTTTTCATTGGGGCTCTGAGAGTTTGGTTCCCAAACAGGACATTCCTGGCTTGGGGGACCTGCAGGGAATACATGTTACAGTCCTGCTTCTTCAATTGTTCAACCGCTTCTTCCCATCCAACCTCTCTGTTCTCTTCTGGGATTGAAGAGGTCTGCATCATTTTCAACACTGTTAAAAACGTGTTGAAAATTTAATATTTAATTAGTCTGAGAAATATCTGGCATCAGCACCCTCTGAGGTTTTCTGCAAACATTAAATCATCTCACAACCTCATTTCTATTCTTGTCTGCCATATGTCTGAGGACTTTCTGGGATTCCCGTACAATTTTTTAGGGTCACTGGCCTAATGTTGCTCATTCTGATGATGTTATTTGTGTAGCCAAAGCTGTAATGTGTATTTTGATATTTCCTTCCTGACACCATTATGGTTCATCTTGCATTGCTCTTTCTTTAGCTGCCCCAAGATTGGAGAAGGTGAATGTAGAACTGGAAACAGGATACCTGAGTCTGTGCCTGAGATGCAAAAGTGATACAGTAAGAGCAGCCTCCTCAGAGGATCAAAGCTGGAGGCCAAGCAAAGGAGGGAAGGGCAAAAGGAGCAGGAGCAGGAAGTCTCCTCTCTGTGCCTTGACACCTCTGTTGTACCAGACCCCAGGTCCCATGCTTTTATCTGCTCCTGCCCACCTCCCAACCCCTGCCTGAGACTGGTACATCATAGTGAGGTATCTATGACTTTATACAAGTCACAAAACAATGTAACTCCCCTGCCTGACTCCCTGTCTTGCAGGCCTTGCTGGCCAAGAGCACTTCCCCCTCCATCTTACCAGTAGTCAATCATGCTTAGTCTGGAGACACCCACAGTTTACAGGTGAATTCACTGGACAGCAGGATAACACTGCCTTTTGGGAACAGGGTAGCTCTCCAAACCTGTGTTCCTAGCTGTTTGAGTTTGCCAAGCACTGCCAATGCAAAATACCAGAAATAATTTGGCTTTTATTGGAATTTATTAGGGTTAAAGCTTGCAGTTCTGAGGCTGTGAAAATATCCAAATCAAGGCATTCATCAAAAATGGTGTCTTAACAAGGGTCAGCTGCTGCTGAACTCCTCCCAAGGTAAAAGCTTTGACCTGCCTGTCTATCTCTTCCTTACGCTTCAAACTCACTTTGTCCCTGAGCTCAGCAGTGGGCCATTAGACACAATTGTTCACACCTCTCCCTAATCGTCTGGCCTGGATTTCTTCAGATTCAAGCTGCTCCATGACTGCAGCCTCTGGCCTCTCACTCCACCTCTCAGTGTTTCTGTGTCTTCTCCACAGCTGTAGGATATCCTGGAGACCTCTCTCACATGGCAGCACTCTTTCTCTGTGTGTTCTTTGTGTGTAGGACTACTGCACAAGGATTGGAGGCCATCCTGGTGCCTGAAATCTAATCAGAGGTCCTTAGCATGCCAACAAAAAGTGACCTAATCGAAAGGACTCTTTTCTGAATCTAACTAAAATGTCCCACATAGAAAAGGCTTACACAGAGAGCAATGGGTTAGTAAGAACATACATTTCTGGGACCAACACAAGACACAAATGAGGGAATTAAACCAGGATCCAGGGATCAGGAGGGATCTCCTAAGTCTGGGAGAAATGGGAACTCATAAAATAGTGGCTGTACTTTGGGTGTGGCCATCATTGAGCAAACTGGGGTGCTGACCACCGTTGCACTGTGAAGTGGAACACTTCATCTAAACAACAACTCCTAGGAAAAAAAATTAATGGAACCTTTAGTAACGGCTGGGGTGTGCTCTTTAGTAAGAGTTGTGCCTAAAATCTGGAGGATGCAGCCTTTACAGACTTTCTTGCCATGCATGCCAAATATTCCTGCATGTGCCAAGTGACAGGATTGGTAGGTTTAAACATATAGATTTCTATATAAGTTTCTGAGCAAAACAAGCAAGTAGAGTTACAGAAGTGGTTATTTGCCATTAGCATCTCAGCTGTGGGGGGAAGTGATTGAACTTTTCCCAGCACGAGTGGTGCCATTCCCACATTAGGCCCGCCATTCCCCAATTAGGCCTGGATGGGAGCCTGGGTTTTTAATGACCACACATATTTTATAAGCTTGGGGTTCCTGCTGGGGAGAATTGGTGTGGTCTTGTTTCCTTTTCATTCCCTGCTCCTGTAATGGCATTAGTCAAACTGTTTCCTCTGCATCAGTAGCAAGAGGCATGTAGGGAGTGTGTAGCACCATTAGTTTTACTGCCTGTATTCTTTTTAGAATATAGGAAGTGAGACGGTTAATGAAAAGAGGGGTCACTAGAAATCCTAAAATCCTAACATAATGAAGACAAGTGGGCCTGCAGCAGCGGTGATTAAGGTAGTTAGCCATGGAGACCACGAATACAGGCTTTTGTACCAGTTTGTACTATTTGTTCTGAGTTCTTCACATTCCTGTAGCCGATTTCTATCTAATGAGAGGTTTTCCTTTATCACTCCTGGGTGGTTAGCATAGAAAGAGCAGTTTTCACCTATGGCTATACATAGTCCTCCCTGTTTTAAGAATAATAGATCTAACCCACGCCTATTTTGCAGAACCATTTTGGCCAGAGAGGGTAAGGAATTTTTGAGATGACTAAATGCTTTTTCTAACTCTTTTATGTCTAAGTCAACTTGAGTGGGTAAGGTGTTAACGTTTTCTTTACCAGTGATCATGGCGGCCATTCCAAAGGCTGCTGAATTCCTGATCCCTAGGCTGACCATAATGGGAATGAGAATAGGAACTCGTTTAAACTGACCCATAGTTCTAAAATGCTCACAGAAACCTTCACCTGAATACCAGTATATCTGAGGGATGATATGCACCAGGATGCAAACGACCGAGTCTTTTTCAGTCTCAGATTGTGACAAGGTTTGGTGGGAGAAACAAGGGGTGATTCCTTGTGTACAGGTGAACCAGTTGCCATTGGGGGCTTTCCAATAATAGGATTCATCAGTTTTGTCAGAGAAAACAACTGACGAACATTGGGTCCTAGGAAGGTTGCATTGATTTTGCTTGAGGAGTGGTTGAAATAGGTGGCATTACCTTGTAAGTCCCCCAGAGTTAGAATTGGCTCATGACCCCACTTACATAAACTTTGGCTCTCATTTACTGATAACTTTTGATCACACAGTGATGTATTGGGGATAGTGCTTCCACCTGCTCCTATTCCAATGTAACAAGGGGGTGGGGGGTTTAGGCAGAACCAGCAATTTTTGGTGGCCTTTGCCTGGCTCTCATTTAAGAAAGTGAAGACAGAGTACAGCATTGACAACAAGGGGTTTCTGGGGGGTTTTGCTTGAGGGTCCTTAAGGGCCCTGGTTTTCTTTTGGGTGGAATTACCAGTTCTGGGTTAAGGACAATGTCCCAGTTGGGGCTCACAAGATTGGGTGTAGGGGGCTTTAGAATAACCTGTTGGGTGGTATACTCAGCTCTGTGGTCTTGACCAACTATATATAGTCTAAGGCCCCATGTTTTGCCTCCTACCCAGACATTTTTGATATGGATGTGAATGGGGTTACCGGACGCTATGGTTGGGTTCTGGGGCTTTGCTCCTCTGAAGAGGCTGATCGCAATATTTCTGGTAGTCCATGGGGCTAGGGTTTCACAAGCCCATTGAGCACAGTGGTACTGCCCTCGAGTATGGCATTCTGGGGACCCCTCTGCTGGGCAAGCATAGTGCTTGTCCTGGGTTAGTCCTCTTTCCAAATATTTGGCTCCACATCCATGACCCGCAGGAGGGCCATCTGGCTCTATGTCTAGGTTGTTCCAATTCTCCCCAAGGAGGACACACAGGTCGAAAGAAAGGGTGGGATTTTCCCAGTAGTTTGAGTGACATTTAGAACCTGTCTGTCCCTTGTGCTTATAATACTCCAAATATAAGAGGTTAATCAAAAACTATTGATGCACACGATAATGACCAAGAGGGGCAGCAAACTCATTTTCCAGGCTGTTGCCATATCCCTCCCTCTTCCACACCCTTAGTCTTAACTCGTTCTGTGAATCTTGATCTTTAAGGGTCTTCTGTTCTGGTGACTGTCCACTTTTCTGCCTCTGAGTCCACCGTACTGGACCTGACGAGTTTTAGCTGGGACACATGTATCCAGTGTCTTTTCCCTGTGACTTTTACTGCCATGGGCGTTGGGAACATCACCACATACGTGCTGGTCCACCGTGGCTCGAGTGTTCCAGGTTGGAGCTTCCATACCCAGACTAGATTTCTGGACTGTGTCTGAAATAAAGGAGGGTTAGTATATGGATGAGGGGGATGGGCTTCTTGGAGCGTTCGATTGCCCATTTTCCTAATCTGGTCCAGTTCCTTTAGGGTAGAGAAAAGATATTTGTTGTCATATTCAGATATTTTTTCCAACCCCAACTTGGGGAACTGGGGTAGGGGTCTGCCAAATAATATTTCATAGGGCATAATGCCCTGCACATAGCGGGTACATCTGGCCTTAAGGAGGGCAAAATGTAGGAGACTCACCCAGTTTTCACCAGACTCCAGATCCAACTTTGTTTGGGTTTCTTTCAAGGTGCAGTTCATCCTTTCAACCTGTCCTGAATCTTGGGGCCAAAATGTACAGTGCAGTTTCCAATTTATGCCCAGGGCTTTAGCCAATTTTGGGTCACCGATGCTATGAAGGCTGGACCATTATCTGACCCTATTCTAAGAAGAACCTCAATTCTCAGAATGATTTCTTCTATCAGCTTCTTATCTACTACCGTGGCTGTTTCATTTTTAGTTGGGTAGGATTCCACCCATCCCGAAAACGTATCTACCAACACCAGGAGATATTTTACCCTTATTTTCCCTACTTTATTTCAGTAAAATCTATCTCCCAAGGCTCCCCTGGTTCCATCCCTTAGAGCCTAGTTCCCACTGGAGCTTGGGAACCTACTCTTTGATTTACTCTGGCACAGATTTCGCATCTTGATGTGATGCTTTTGCTGATTTTAAACAAACCTGGGAAATAAAAGTCTCTTTTTATTACTTTTATTAATTTAGTGCCAGCGATATGTGTGGTGTCATGCAGCCTTTTGACTAATTGCCTTCCCACTGCTTCAGGTAGATATGTCCTGCCATTGGGCAGGACTAACCCAACTTCTGGGGAAATTTTAGCTCCTAGACATTCCCCCTGCTTGACTTCTTCTGGGTAGAAGTGTAGTACTGGTGAACTGTGGTCTATGGTTGGTGGCAAGGCTCCAGGATGTATAAGTTCATTGAGGTTGGTGGGCCACACTGTGGGAGATGTTTGTGTGGGATGTGGTGGGAGGTGTGGGAGGTGGGCAACATGGGAATCCCAGTGGGTTCCATGTAATATTTTAGGTAATCTAAGCACCTCTTAAAATATATGTGTATATATATATATATATATATATATAACATTTTTGTAAGCAAATATACATATATGCATATATATTTATATATCATTTTACAAATGTTTGTATGTATTGTGAGAATTTTGATTTTTACCCATTAAAAAAAAAAAAAGAGGTGTAGTACTGGGAGTTCCTCGCTAGGGACTGTCGGAAGCATTTGGACAGGAGTGACTGGTAGGAAGGCTATGGCTCAAGTGATGTCGTCTGCTAGTCAGTTGACTTCAGCCTGCATAGAGTTTCCCTTTTGGTGTCCCTTGCAGTGAACAATGGCTACTTGATCAGGGAAGTAAATGTCTTATAATAATGCTAGGACTTCAGCACCATTTTTAATCTCTTCCTCCAGATGTTAGGAATCCTTGCTCTGCTACATTGCAGCATGTACATGGGCTGTATCAAAGGCATAGTGACTGTTCATGTAAATATTGACAGTTTGGCCTTTTGCCCATATTAAAGCCTGAGTAAAGGCTATTAATTTGGTCCATTGGGAGGAGGTGCCATGTCTTAAAGATTGATCCCAGATAGTTTTGAGTGGCTCTACTAGAGCTGCTCCCACATAATGGATTCCATCCTTAACAAAACTGCTGCAATCTATGTAGAGATTATGGAATGCCTCCTGCAAAGGCAGATCAGTGAGGTCTGGGCATAGCCCCATCAGGGTTCCCAGCAAGTGTAAGCAGTTGTGTGCCACTGGGGGGACACTAGTCAGGGAGCACAGTGGCCAGATTTAATGCCTCCATTTTTGTGAATACCACCTAGGGTGGGTTCAACAATAGCATTTGATATTGCTTGATTCTGGCATTAGATATCCAGCAGTCTGGGGGACTGTTGAGGAGGGCTTCTGCCGAATGTGGGGCCGTTACCACCAGATTTGGGCCAAAGGTTAACTTAGAGGCTATCTTAACTAAAAGGGCAGTGGCCGTGATGGCTCTTAGAGAGTTGGGCCATCTGTCAGCTACATAGTCCAGTTTGTTTGAGAGGTACGCTACTGGTCAGTGCCAAGGTCCAATGGACTGGGTTAAGACTCCTTTGCCAACCCCATGACTTTCATCAATGAATATATGAAATGTTTGGACAAGTCAGGTAACCCAAGGGCGGGGCACTCACCAGAGCTCTCTTCAGGCATGTAAAACTTCCTGCTGCTTGTTGGTCCACAACAAGTCACTTCCGTTGACCACTGTGGTGGTGTAAAAGTGCTTAGCAATTTCTGCAAATCTAGGGATCCACAGTCTGCAATATCCCACCATGTCAAGATATTCACGTATCTGTCATTTCGAGGTTGGCTCAGTGATGCCCAATACAGCTTGTATCCTATCACGTGAAAGTCGCCCCTCCCCTTTTTCTAAGATATATCCAAGATGTGTTACAGTGTGGGGGCATAGCTGAGCCATTTGGGCAGATACACTATATCTCATTTCTTCTAAGTCTTTGAGTAGGATGAGAGTTACCACTTTGCAAGAGTCTGAGTCCGACATGGCTAGAAGGAGGTCATCTACATACTGAAGCAGGGTAACACCAGGATGCTACTCTCTGAAGGGGTACAAATCTCACCCCAGAGCCTCTCCAAACAAGGTGGGGCTGTTTTTGAATCCTTGGGGAACCTTGGCCCATGTCAGCTGCTCGCATCCCCTGGGCCGAGGGTCTTCAAAGGCAAAAATAGGCTGGGTAACTGGTGCCACAGGTATAGAAAAAAATGTGTCTTTTAAATCCAGGACAGTGTAGGGAGTATGTTCCAGAAGGAGCTGGCTTAGAAGCGTGTATGGGTTAGTTATGGCAGCGTATATTGTTTCAACCCTCTTATTTATTTTTCTAAGATCCTGTACCATCTGATAGTCTGTGTTCCCTGTCTTTTGCACAGGAAGTAAGGGGGTGTTCCAAGGGGACTGGCAAGGAACAAGAATACCTGCATTGAGTAGATGGTTGATGTGTTTTTCTTTTCCAGTAATTTCTTTGTGCCTGATTGCATACTGCCATACCCAGATGGGGAGAGATGTGCTGAGTACTTTCACCACCATGGAGGCCTGATGCTGAGCCAACCTGGGGAGTTTGTCTTGGCACAGACTCCCAGAACCAGGTGCTGGAATTCTTGCAGCAACTGATTAGCCGCTTGTGGTGTCTCGAGGCCTGTTAGGAGATATTCTTCCGACATAGGGCAGGTTACTCGGAGCATCTGGGGCTGAGCGCTGAACTTTAGTTTCATCTCACCATCCCCAAAGGAGATGGTGGCTTTCAATTTTTGTAGCAAGTCTCTTCCCATCCTGGGGTAGGGACAGTTGGGTGTAACAAGGAAAGAGTGGGTGATAGTCCCAGATCCAAGATTAATGGTCCCAGTGGTGGTCCAGGGATAACAGTGTATCTTCCCAGTGGGCCCTTGAACCAGAGTATATTCAGCTTTAAAGGGACCAGGGTCCAAATTTAGGGCAGAGTATGCAGCCCCTATATCAACCAGGAAGTTAACAGGGCTGCCCCTGACTCTTAGTTTCACCATGGGCTCCTGGGAGTCTGGCGAACCCTGACCCCATCAGTCTAGCAACTGCAGGGCTGAGCTGGGGACTGCCTGGCATCAGGGGCAATAATTTTTCCAGTGTCCCTTTTCTTTTCAGTAAGTGCACTGGTCCTTTTGCAGTCCTGGTATACCTTGCCTTGGCTTTCTCTGGTTCCCAGAGAATCCATGGGAGGAAGAGGCCCTAGCACATTCTGTCACCATTGTGCTCAGCAGGACCTATGCCACCTTCTTCATTTTTAGAGTATCATCATCCTCCCTATTATACATTTTCTCTGATACCTCGATTAGTTAAGATAATAGCTTCCCATCAAACCCCTCAAGCCTATGCAATTTCTTTCATATACCAGGAGCTGACTGTGATACAAATGCTATATTTATAGCCCTATGATTTTCAGGTGCCTCGGGGTTTATAGGGGTTTAATTTCTATAGGCCTTCATTAGACACTCAAGAAAGGCAGAGGGTGACTCATTAGGGCATTGGGTAGTTTCACTCACTTTAGAAAGATTCGTTGGCTTTCTGGCAGCAGATTTAAGGCCACGTAGGAGAGTCTGATGAACCCATTTAAGATCCTCCTTACCTGATCCTGGTTGTAATTCCAGTCTGGTCTGGTAGAGGGGAACACAGTTTCTATTTGGGTAGGTTCAGTAGTGGGTTCACTGTCTCGAACCATGATGGTGTTTACAGCCTCCCTCTGAATACTATCTCTCTCCGAAATGAATATGACCTGTATCAGTTGCTGACAGTCATCCCAGATGGGATTATGGATGAAAAAGATAGCTTCTAGGAGAGAAATTAAGCCATGGGGGGAGCTGGTTAGAGAGGTATCAGTGGGTGTGGGGTGTGGAGTGTATAGGCTGTCTGTAGATGATTGGTTCAGAGAGAGACGAGGAGTAGATGGGGAGGGAGCCATTTGAGGGGGATGAGAGGTAGATTGGGGGGTGGGGAGGTAAGGGGCTAGTTCATCAGAAGCATTTGTAGGACCGAAGGACTGGGGTTATTAACAAGGGCTTTCAACGGAAATTGGGGCTTTGGCTGGGCCTGGTGTTTTTGTCCTGCAAGACAAATTTTTAGTTTGTTGAGAGTATCTGTAATAAGATCTATCCACACATCAATGTAAGGAATCTGGTATGGGTGACCAGGTTTGCCATTGATGACCCGCCAAATGTTGTAGTCTCTTGGGATGTCCATTGTTCTTTAAGATGGACAGACCATACCCAAGGTGGGCCACTCCAATTTGCAGAGGGTTCAGAGGGTCCCAGGGTTGAACTTGGCTCCATATTGAGCTACTGCCTTCTTCAATTCCTGAAACTTCTTTAGAAAACAGGCAAGGGGTGTGGTAGGACAAGAGGAGGATTGACTCATAGTAACAATAAAAAGGAGCACAGAACAGAAACTGAGCACAAATATTACGGACAGACATCCAGTTACACATACAGACATATGAATGTTGAGCCTATTCTGAGGCCCCGGGTGATGTCTAAACCGGTGGCCAGGTCACGGGAGTAGAGGCACATCTGGCAGCCCAATGGCGTCCTCTGGATCCAAAGTTACCAAAACAGAAGAGAACTGGCAGTTCCTTTGATTGAATTAATAATCTCCCATGGAGTTTCTGACCAGACTGAGGACCTACCAGGGCTGAGGAATATTCCTCAGAGACCTTCCCCTGAAGGCCTCAGTGTGGCCGGCTACAGTTTATCTCACTGGGGCCTCCATAATGAAGTGGAGCACTTCATATAAGTAACAACTTCCAGGAGAAAAATTTAATAGAACCTTCATTAATGGCCGAGGTGCACACTTTAGTAAGAGTCACACCTAAATTCTGGAGGCTGCAGTCATTATAGACTTTCTTCCCACGTGCACCAAACATTTCTGCAAGTGTCAAGAGACAGGACAGGTAGGTTTAAAGATATATGTTTCTATATAGTGTTCTAAGCAAAGCAAGCAAGCAGAGTTACAGAAGCAGATAATTGCCATTAACATCTCAGCAGGAGGGGAAGTGATTGACCTTTTCCCAGCACGAGTGGTGCCATTCCCCCATTAGGCCCACCATTCCCCCATTATGGCCAGATGGGTGTCTGGGTTTTTAATGACCACACATATTTTATAAGCTTAAGGTTCCTGTTGGGAAGAATTGGTGTGGTCTTGTTTCCTTTCCAACTGCTCCTGAGAACGATCCAAAGAAGAACGCAATATACCATGCTTTCTCCCCCAAATCTTGACTCCAAACTCAGGTGTGTAACTCAGAGAGGTGTTCCATTATTCCCATCCCCAGAGCCAGATTGTACAGATTTGGCCTGGGGGGTGGAGGGGCAGGAAGCAATCTGTAAAACTGAAAGCCCCCATTTTCTTCTCCAAAGAACTGATTACATTTACAACAGAATGGAGAAATTCAACCCTTAGGGAGCTCTCAAATGCAGTGAAATCATAGAGACCTGAGACTTAATTCATTTCATTCCTTCAGGAGGAATTGAAATAAATACTTTTACAGATGAGTAAAAACTAATAAAGTTTGTTGGCAGCAATTCACTTTAAAAGAAATGTAAAAGAATATTCAGGCAGAAAGAAAATAATCTCAGAAGGTTCAAGATTCAGGATGGACTGAAGAACAATATCTGTTAATTAAATTAATATATATGAATGTCAATTAAATGGATAAATGAATAATGATATCCGTGGCCTAGGACATCAATAAAGTGTTCAAATGCACCATAAAATAATATACAGCATAAGATGGGTAAATGGATATGTAGCAGTTTGATATCATTATGAATTCCAAAAATAGTTATTAGATTATGCTTGTAAACTGGCCTGTTAATCTGGGCATGATTAAGTTATGATAAGGGAGTTGACTGAGCCAGAGTCGGTAGGGCTTTCAGCTATGTCCGTTGGTAGGTGGGTTCTCAGACATTAAAAGACATGGCAAAGGATAGAGTTGGAGTAGTTTTTGAGTTTGGATTTCTTATGAGCAACAACAGAAGTCCATGGGGTAAAGAGACCAGTGTTTTACCTGACAGTTCACAGCTGGCCTTGTGGAGAGAGGCAAAGCTTAGAGAGCCTCATAGTCTACAGCTGACCTTGTGGAGTAAACAGAGGAGATGAGCCCAGAGAGAAACTCAGCGATGAGAAGAGAGGAACTGTACACGCCTGTACCCTGACAAATGTTGGCAGCTGTCTTATTCCAAGACAGTTCCTTCCTGTGGTGAAGGAAGAAACTTATGCTTTCTAGCCTGGTAACTATAAGCTTCTACCCCAAATAAATACCCTTTATAAAGACCAACAGATTTATGGTATTTTGCAGCAGCACCCCTTTGGCTTACTAATACAGGATATAAAATGTTTAAAAATACATTATTTGGCAAGTCATTAACAAATAATAAGTGCAGATTTGGCAAGGGAAGCAAAAGTGTTATAATACACTTGGCAATCTTTAAGCAATATTAAATAGTGCATCTGATCCATATTAATAGAAAAAAATTTTGATCAAATATAGTCAGTCAAAACAAAGTGTTCAGGATTTCCATGTTTGCCATTTAGGCAATTGTTCTGGGGCCACCTTATTCGTGCATATTTGGAAGCTGCACCTTTCTTATTCTTCAGAAGAAAGA
>JAKSZT010029821.1:1441-36919 GCA_026826555.1 Tolypeutes matacus | reverse complement strand
GTCTCAGGAGCACATATTCCAAAATAGAGCCCACTAATAAGGCATCAATCTCTGTGGCTATCCCCACGTATGTAGGACCTGGGTGTCTTCAGAGCCCTCAGGAGCCCCTCTGTGGGGGTGATATCCACTTTGGTGTTCTAAGAGATCCTATTGAGGTTTGCATAAGCGTTACCTCTGGGATGACCTCCTGACTCTCTTTGAAGTCTCTTAGCCACATGAACTCATTTCTCTTTAACTTTTCCCCTTTTATTCAAGGTCTTTTTCCAATCATGTTGTCAGTTTGCACTTGGTATTAATCGCTCATTGCCTGATAAGTGCATCCCTGAGAGACATGTCCCATGTTGGGGGATGGTAATGCATTTCTATCCTAAGTTAGGCTTACAGAGGCCACATTTGAGCAACAAGGAGCCACTGAGGTGGCTACCCTTAGGTACCCCATAACAGTAGGCTAAGATCCAATTACAAGAGCAAAGTCTCATAAGGCTAGTCATCAATAACAACAACCCATCAGTGGCCCATCCTCTTTTGCCAGACACTGCTCCTGCACTCAGGGGTCTGTTGCTGCCCCCTTGGAGAATGTGGCAGATCTCTCCAGGCTGGGAAATCAGATTCCCTCATATATTGAGTGATTGTCTACCCACCATGCCCCATCTCCAGATCATTTGAATAATTTCATATATCTTTCATGTATATTCAGATGAGCTTACTTGCATGAATCCCGCATCCCAGATACACCCCACCAATGATTCTCTGTAGCCCCCTTTGTAACCCTTCTGTGATCTAAACCTTCCTTGAACACGGATCCCATATAATAACCAAATACAATAAATAGGATAATCATATTATAATGATAAGCTTAAATGCAAGGGATAAATACAAGGAAAATCAGAGGAAAAAAATGAAATTAAAAATAAAATATAATTAGTGGAATGGGACATTCAAAAAAATGAAAAAATATCCTTTTTTGAAAAAATTATTCCTTTTTTTCATTACACTGTATTATCGGATGTCTAGTGTACTGTGACACTTTCCCCCTCTCATTCCCCAGTGTCTTCCAAATTTTCATTTAATTTTCAAAAAATTTGTAGGTCACAGCAAAATCACACACGGAATACTAGAGACTCCCACATACCCACACTCCCTAATGCCTTCCCCACCCAATATTTAAACATTTTTTAAAAATGGATGTTAGCATTGTTATAACTGTTATACAGATAGTAAAATATAGCAACTAAACATTGTTAATGGTTTACAACATAGATTACATTTTAGGCAGTACAGTTTAATAATTTTTATGATATTTACCATGTCTGTGTCCATTACTATAAGGTAATGAAAAGCCTTTCCCATGACTATGATATACCCCATTTGATCTTAACCATTCATTCCCCCCACTCCCTTGGTCATATGATTCTCCCCTGTCTTGACTCATGGAAGGACAAGATTCATAGTTACATGCCCTGTGTATTCCAACCTGCCCTTCATAATCTAATCTCCTGTCAACCCTGAGGAACTAAAACCAAGAATGTCACTACCCATTTGTCCTATCCTTCAGTATGAAACTATATTCTAACAATTTACAATTGATTATGTCCATATCGGTGATGGCTGGCAGCCTACTCTTCTCTTTCTCTCCCTTGTTAACCTATCTTTCAGACACTGGTTCTCAGAGACTCCTCACTTTCCTAAGTTGAAATCAGTGAGCTCATATATTGTCCCTCCTTCAATGCCTGGCTTGCTTCACTCAACATAATGTCTTCAGGATTCATCCACATTATTCCATGGGTTAGCATTTTATTCCTTCTTACAGCTGATAATATTCCATTGTATGTATGTACCACTTTTGCTTATCCATTCATCTGTTGATGGACACTGGGGCTGATTCCAGCTTTTGACAATGGTGAACAATGCCACTGTGAACACTGGTGTGCATATATCTGTTCGTGCCTTTTAATTCAGTTCTTCTGGGTATATACCCAGCAGTGGAATTGCTGGATCATAGGGAAGAACTATTGTTAGATTTCTGAGGAACCACCAAACTGTCCTCCACAGTGGCTGGATCATTCCACAATACCAGCAGCAGTGAATGAGGGTTCTTATTCCTCCACATCCTCTCCAACATTTAGAGTCTGCTGTTTTTTATATCTGCCATTCTGATGAGTGTTAATGGTATCTCATTGCAGTTTTGATTTGCATTTCCCTGATAACAATTGATGTCGAGCATTTTTTTCATATGCTTTTTAGCCCTTGGTATTTCTTCCTTTGGCAAGTGTCTTTTCAAGTCACTTACCCATTTTTTAAATGGGTTTTTTGTCTTTTTATTTTCAAGATGTAGGATTTCTTTATATATGCAGGGTATTAGGCTCGTATCAGATGTATGGTTGCCAAATGTTTTCTACCATTTGGAAGGCTGCATTTTAATTTTCTCAATAACCTCCTTTGATGTGCAGAAGCTTTAATTTTGAGGAGATCCCATTTATCCATTTTATTTCTCTTGCTGCTCGTGCTTTGGCTCTGAAGTTCATGAATCCATTTCCTATTGCAAGGTCCTGTAGATGCTTTCCTACATTATCTTCCAAGGTCTTTATGGTTTTGCTCTTATATTTAGATCTTTGATCCATCTTGAGTTGATTTTTGTATAAGGTGTGAGATGGTATTCTCTCATTCTTTTGGATATGGATGTCCAGTTCTCCAATCACCACTTGTTAAAGAGGCCATTCTCTCCCAACTGAGTGGGCTTTTTAGTCTTGTAGAACATCAGATGACTGTATATGCGAGGATCTATATCAGAACTCTCAATTCAATTCCTATGGTCAGTAGGTATATCCTTGTGCCAATACCATGCACTTTTGGTCACTGTAGCTTTGTAATATATTTTCAAGTCTGGTAATGTGATATATCCAACATCATTTTTCTTTTTCAATATGTCTTCGGCAATTCGGGTTCTCTTACCTTTACAAATATATTTTGTGGTAGTTTTTCCAGCTCCTTGAAAAATATAGTGTTGATTTTTATTGGGATTGCATTAAATTTGCAGAGATGTTTGGGTAGGATACACATCTTGATGATGTTTATTCTTCCTATCGATGAACAGGGAATATTTTTCCATTTATTTAACTCTTCTTTGATTTCCTTTAACAGTGTTGTGTAGTTTTCTGTATATAAGTCTTTACATCTTTAGTTAAATTTATTCCTATTATTTGATTCTTTTAGTTAGTATTGTAAATGGCATTTTTTCCCTTGATTTCCTCCTCCGATTCCTCATTATTGTTGTACAGAAATGCTACTGATTTTGGGACATTGATCTTATAGCCTGCAACATTCCTGGACTCCCTTATAATTTCCAGAACCTTTGTTGTAGCTTTCTCTGGTCTTTTTATGTATAGTGTCATGTCGTCTGCAAATGAAATTTTTACTTCTTTTCCAATCTGGATGCCTTTTATATCCTTTTCTTGACCCAGTGCTTGAGCAACTACTTCTAAGTCAAAGTTAAATAAGAGTGGTGATAGTGGGCATTCTTGACTTGTTCCCAAACTCAGAAGGAAGGCTTTTAGGATTTCACCATTGAAGATGAGTTAGCTTTGGGTTTTTCATATATTGAGTTTATTATATTCAGAAAATTTCCTTCTATTCCTATCTGTTGCAGTGTTTTTATCAAGAAGAATTTCTGTATTTTGTCAAATGCTTTTTCTGCATCTATAGGGGTGATCATGTGGCTCTAATCTTTGATTTAGTTTGTGTGGTGTTTACATTGATTGATTTTCTTATATTGAACCATCCTTGCATACCTGGGATGAAACCCACTTGGTCATGTTGTATAATCCTTTTGATATGTTATTGAATGCTATTAGTAAGTATTTGTTGAAGATTTTAGCATCTAGGTTCATTAGAGAAATTGATCTCTAATTTTCCTTTCTAGTGGTATCTTTGTTTTGTTTTGGTATTAGGGCAATGTTGGCATCATTGAATGAGTTAGGCAATGTTCCTTCTATTTCTATTCTTTGAAAGAGCTTAAGTAGAATTGACATTAGCTCTTTCTGGAATGGTTAGTAGAATTCAGCTGTGAAGCCATCTGGTCCTGGGCACTTCTTAGTTGTGAGGTTTTTGATGACTGAGTCTATTTCTTTACCGAAGTTGGTTGAGTTCATCATTTTCTCCTTTCATCAATGTAAGCTGTTTATGAGTTTCTAGAAACTTGCCCATTTCCTCTAAATTATCATTCTTTTTGGCATGTAATTTTTCAATATATCCTCTTATGATGCTCTTCATTTCTGGGGGTCAGTAGTGATATCCCCTTTCTCATTCCTTCTTTTGTGTATTTGCATCTGTTCTCTCTTTTTTCTTTGTTAGTCTGACTAAGGGTTTGTCAATTTTATTCATATTCTCGAAGAAACCACTTTTGTTTTTATTTTTCTAGTGCTTTCTTATCCTGTATTTCATTTAGTCCTGCTCTAATCTTTGTTATTTCCTTCTTTCTGCTTCCTTTAGGTTTAGTTTGTTGTTGTTTTTTTCAATTCCTTAAAGTATGCAGTTAGGTCTTCAATTTTAGCTCTTTCTTATTTTTATTATATTTATTTATGGCAATGAACTTCTGTCTCAGGAAAGCTTTCACTGCATCCAGTAGGTTTTGATATGTTGTGTTGTCATTTTCATTAGTTTCTACGTGGTTACTGATTTCTTTTGAGGTTTCTGCCTTGACCCACTCCTGGTCTAAGAGTGTGTTGTGTAACTTCCATATCCTTGTGCCTAACCTGTTTTTCTAGGTTTTAGTGATTTCCAATTTAATGCCATTGTCATGAGAGAAATTACTTTGTATAATCTCAATCTTTCTCAATTCATTGAGAGTTTTCTGTGACCTAGAATGTGGTCTATCTTAGTGTATGATCCATGTGCACTTGAGAAGAATGTATATCCTGATGTATTTGGGGATATTGTTCTGTATATGTCTATTAAGTCCAGGTCCTTTAATGTATTGTTGAGAATCTTTGTTTCTTTGTTAAATCCCTGTCCAGATGTTCTGTCTAATGGTGATAATAGTGTATTAAAATCCGCTGCTATAATTGTAGAGGCATTTATTTCTCCACTTAGCTTTTCCAGAGTTCGCCTCATGAATTTTGAGGCACCCCAATTAGATGTGTAAATGTTTATGATTGCTCTCTCATCTTGAGAGTCTACATCATTTACTAATATATAGTGTCCATCTTTGTCTCTTACAATAGATATGCATTTAAAGATTATTTTGTCTGATATTAGAATAGCTACTCTTGCATTTTCATGGCTATTGTTAGCTTGTATAATTGTTTTCCAGCCATTTACTTTCAGCCTCCTTGAAACCCTGGATTGAAGGGGGATTTCTTGTAGACAGCATATAGATGGATCATATTTCTTTATCCAATCTGCCAATCTGTATCTCTTGAGTGGTGAATTTAATCCATTAACATTCATTGTTATTACTCACAATGAATTTTTTATTTCACCCATATTTTCTTTGGATTAATGTATTTCCTATGATGTTTTGTTTCTGTTTTATTTTTCAAACTCTCATAATTCTTGATTTTTCCTTTCACTTTGTAGAATTTCCTTTAGTATCTGGAAGTGCCAGTTTCTTATTGAAATACTTTCTTAATTTCTGTTTATCTGTGAATATTTTGAACTCTCCCTCATTTTTGAAGGTTAATTTTGCTGGATACAGAATTCGTGGCTGGAAGTTTTTTCTTTTAGTACTTTGACTATGTCATATCATTGTCTTCTTTCCTCCATAGTTTCAGATGAGAAATCAGCACTTCATCTTATTGTGCATCCCCTGTATGTGATGGTTCTCTTTTCTCTTGCTGCCTTGAGTATTTTCTCTTTTTCTTGAGCACTGAACATTTTCACAAATATATGTCTTAGAGTTAGTCTACTGGGATTTATAATATTTAGGGTGCACTTTGCTTCCGGGATCGGCACATCTATCTTTCTCAATAGGGTTGGGAAATTTTCAGCCATTATTTCCTTCAACAGTCCTTCTGTTTCCTTTCCCTTCTCTTCTCCTTCTGGAATGCCCATAATGTGAATGTTGTGTGTTTTGTGTTGTCTGTTAAATCCCTGAGTCCCTGCTGGATTTTTAATAATTTTTTTGTTTATCTATTCTACTATCTATTTGATTTCAGGTGTATTGTCTTCCACATCACTAATTCTTTCTTCTGCCTGTTCAATTCTGCTATTATGTGAATCCAGCATCCTTTTGATTTCTTGGATTGCACCATTGATCACCATCATATGTGTTATCTTTTTGCATATGCTTTCAATTTCTTCAGTATGTTCTCCCAGTGTCTTCTTTAGATCCTTAAACTCTTCCTTCACTTCATTAGGTTGGTTCATGATATTTGTTTGGGAATTTTGATTCATTGCTTGATGGTCTGCATATATTCCTGGATTTTAGTTTGTTCATTGGAGTGGTCCATGTCTTCCTGTTTCCCAGGGTGGTTTGTAATTTTTCACTGCCCTCTAGTTATCATTTTATCTTGCTGGGTTTATTCAGTTGATTACCTTCCCTCACTCCTCTCGTGTTTTATTTATTTGGTGGTTCTCTGTGTGTGTTCAGTTTTCTCTTTGACACTTTTTCTTCTTATTTTGTTAACTTGCTTCTTTCTATGTTACCTTGAAAGCAGAAAATTAGTGCCAGAAGGATGTAAAGATGTGAGAAATGAAGAAGGATAATAGTAATATTGATAAAAGTTAGAAGAGGGGCCAAATAGGACTTAGTGAAATGAATATTTAAATTGTGTATGTAGTGTACAGTAATAGGAAAAAAATTGGAGTACCTACAATGGACTAGGGAACCAAAAAGAGGAATATATATATAGATAGATAGATAGATAGGTAGATTTAGAAGGCTAGAATGATGAGGAGGGAGAGAAAGAGTAAAGAAAGGGCTAAAAGGAAAAAGCTAATATTAATAATATAAGAAAAAAAAGAGAATACAAATTGTCACCATTAAATTGTGGGCTAAAGAAAAACTGTGGTGTCTAAGAACCACAACAGAAAACAGAAGGCAGAGAAATGAAGGAAGGATAAGAGATAGCTTAGGATTCAATATCAATATAGACAGAGAAAGGTAAATCACTGAAGAAGAAGAACAACAAAGAAGAGGTAAGCTAGCAGTGCCTAATTTAAAATAAAATGAAGGAAAACAGAAACAGGGGTGAAAAGGGTAAAGAAAAGTAAGAGACAACAAATAAAAAAAGAAAAACCAAACAACTACACCAGCAAGCAGTCAAAGAAAGCTAAGGAGGAAGTGTTCATTCTAGGGTCTTTGTGGATCCTCTCAGCCTGCTTGTGTTTATTAATTTATCTTCTGGGTTCTCTGCAGGTTTTGAGGCAGATATTTGGTATTAAACTAAATTAAGAACAGGAATTCAATTTTTAAAGTGACTGTCTTCTTTTTTTTTTTTTTTTGGCGATATAAGGGATCCAAAAGATGTCCTCTGCTAGGTCACCCCCTTTACCAAGTTGATCCTAAATAGGCTTCTGGAAACTAATCCAGCCCTTCCCACTTCCTTGCCTCCTCAGGGGAGTGTTGCTATGATGTTTGTCAGGGCAGAGCGATAAAATTGGTTGACTCTGGCCCCTCTTGGGTCAGGCCTCAGTGACACTGGGCTGCTGGGTTAATCAGGTTTCCTCAGCAGATTCAACCCTCCCCTCAGCCTGGTGCTGTTTCAAGCCAGCTTATCTGATCCCCAAAGCTAAGAGGGTGTCCAGGCAGCCAATCCACAGAAGTTAAACCTTCAACATCTGTCAGAGCCCTCCCTCCCTCAGTGTATGCTACCTCAAACCGAGAGGGTGAGTCGTGGTTGCATGTTTCCTGGTACAAACCAGCCATTGTCCCTGTGGGTGGAGCTCTGCCATCTGTGTTAACCACCACAGGCAGGCTCAAAACTCAAGAATCTCCACTGATCACTCCGCGATGTCAATCTGCCCACAGCTAGGTGACCCAAGCTTCGTGCTCTGTGCGCCCACAGCACAGACCCATGGGCAGGACTCCATCCAATATTGACCATAACCAGAGTGCTAGTCAGTGAATATCCCCCTAAACCGATGCCATCTAGCTCTCTCCTGTAGCATTTTGTTATAAGGCACACCAAACACTTATATTTTTTCCATTTCTTCACCTGATTCTGATGTGGATTCAAGTTTAATAGCCAATGAACTACAGTCACCTGCTTTCTACTTAACTCCAATTTTCCTAATTATTTTAAATCAGAAATGATCCTTTCATAATAATATGATATACTTCTAATCTCAAGTATTTTAAGAAGTTAGAAAATTTATTTATATTTTTAAGTTGTGCTCCAATATTTTTCTCATATGTGATAGGATGTGTAATGGATGAAACTAGAAAATGCATGTATTTACAAACAGAAAAGTGTGCCCAAAAGAATCTGCCAATGCAGATAATTCTGAGAAAGGAGGAATGGGGGTTGAGGCTAGAGAATGAATTTTAGTGTTTGCCATAACAGACATAAATTATTTTTATACTCTTTGCATGGATAATTTGGTTATAATTTAAAAGTAATGAAAATTGTACACAATGATATCATACAAGGTGGTTGATTTGAAGATATTGATTTGTATCTGCAACATTACTGGGTGGGGCACTTCCCCTCACCCTTTACAAATACAGTCACCCATAAAGGAAATCTGCTCTCTTTCTTGGGCACCCACCCACACTTCCTCGATGGGTGGAGGCCACCCTCAATAAGAGTAACATGGAATAGGAGGAGCATGGATGCAAAAGTGTGAAGGCCACACTGTTCTCTATATGTTTCCTGTTAGAGGGCTGTTAGCGCCACAGAAGATGGACTTCCTGCTCCTTGCTCCCCAGTGAAGAATGGCCAGAGTGACTCCCATCACAAAATGAGGCTGTGAGTGCTGAGCAGGGCTTTCTCCCTGTCCACCTTGGTAGATCCAGAATTTATGATGATGGTTTTCATTGGGGTTCTGAAAGTTTGGTTCCAAAAAAAGGAATTCCCTCTCTTGATTGGGGAAATGGCAGTGAGCACATGTTACATTCAAGCCTCTTCAGTTGTTTATCAGCTTCTTTCCATCCATCCCCTCCATTCTCCTCTGGGATTAAAGAAGTCTGCATCATTTCAAAACTGTTAAAAATATGTTGGACATTTAATATTAAATTATCCTGAGAAATATCTGGCATTGGCATCCTCTGATGTTTTCTGCAACCATTGCACTCTTTCATAACCTCACTTCTATTCTTGTCAGGACTAGATCCCAGAACTATTCTGGGATTTATATACTATTCATGAGGGTCACTGTCCTAAAGATGCTCATTCTGGTGATATTATTGCTGTAGCCAATGCTGTAATGTGAATTTTGACATTTCCTTCCTGTCACCAACAGGTTTCACCTTGGCATTGCTTTTTCTTTAGCTGTCCCAAGATTGGAGAAGGTGAATGTAGAACTGGAAGCAGGAGACAAGAGTATGTTCCTGAGAACCAGGAGGTGTACAGTAAAGGAAGCCTCCTCAGAGGGTCAATGCTGGAGGCCAAGGGAAGGAGGAAAGGGCTAAAGGACCAGGAGCAAGTAGACTCCTCTCTGTTCCCTGACTCCTCTGTGCACAAGACCCCAGGTCCTATGCTTTTATCTCACCCTGCACACCTGGCCAACACCAGCCAGAGGCAGTACAACATTCTGGGACATCTGTGACTTTATACTAGTGCCCAAACTTTGTGAGTACCTGCCTGACTCCCGGTCTTGCAGGTCTTGATGACCAAGAGCACTTCACCCTCCAACTAACCAGTACTCATTCCTGCCTAGTATGGAGACACCCGCAGTTTATACATGAATTCACTGGGAAGCAATATCACCCTGCCAATTGGGAACAAGACAGTTCTCCAAACTTATGTGCCTAGCTGATTGAGTTTGCCAAGTGCTGTCAATGCAAAATAAGAGAAATAGGTTGGCTTTTATTGGAATTTATTAGGGTTAAACTTACAGTTCTGAGGCTGTGAAAATGTCCAAACCAAGGCATCATCAAATATGCTGTCTTCAAAAGGGTGAGCTATGCTGGACTCCTGACAAGACAAAATGTTGGGCATGTCTGTCTCTCTCTGCCTTCTCCTCTAACCTCACTTTCTCCCTGAGCTAAGCAGTGGGACACCAGACATAATTGCCCACACCTACCCCTTCTCCTATGGCCTGGATTTCTTCACCTTCAAGCAGCTCCATGACTCCAGCCACTGGCCTCTCCCTCAGCCACTCAGGTATTCTGTGTCTCTCCACAGCTGTAGGATATCCTGGAGCCCTCACCCACATGGCAGTGTAAACATGGCAACATTCTTTCTCAGTGTGTCCCATGTATATAGGCCATCAGGACAATGATTGTGGTACATCCTGGTGACTGAAATCTAATCAGAGGCCCTTGAATAAACTAGGGGAATCTAACAAAAATAATCTAATTGAAAGATCCCTTATTTGAATCTAACCAAAATGTCCTGTATACAAAAGGCTTACACACACAGCAATGGGTTAGTAAGAACATACTACAGGGTCCACACAAAACTCAAAGGAAGACATTAACCCAAGGCACAGGAGTCAGGAAGGGTTTCATAAGTCTGGGTAAAATGGGAATTCATGAAGCAGTGGCTGTACAATGGGTGTGGCCAACATTAAGCAAAATGGGGTGATGACCACCATTGCACTTTTTCCTAGAATGTTCCCAAGAAGAACTCAATATACTGTGCTTTCTCCACCAAATCTTAGCTCCAAAAAGAGGTGTGTAACCCAGAGAGGTGTGCAAATATTCGCATTCCCAGAGCCAGAGCGCACAGATTTTTCCTGTTCAGTGGTGGGGGGTGGCAGGAAGCAGGCTGTAAAACTGAAAGTCCCTAATTTCTTCTCCAAAGAACTGATTGTGTTTACAACAGAATGGAGAAATTTGACACTAAGGGTGCTCTCAAAAGCAGTGGAGACCGTGGAGGGCATGAGATTTAATTCATCTCAATCCTTCAGGAAGAAATGAAATAAATATTTTACAGATGACTAAAAACAAATACCAAGGACCTTAAAATAAAAACAATCATTAATTTTATTAACAAAGAGATAGCTTGTTACATTTTTAAATACTAAATAATACAAAAGAAACTGGCTAATTCATACTATTCCAGGAGCCCCATGACAAATAAAAGGATTCTGAAAGCTGGAAAAATGTGCAAAAAAAGCAGGAGTTTAAACACAGAAGTCAATATACTTACTGGTTTGTTTTGGCAAGTTTATTTTGTTATTAAAATGTGGTTAGAGACTACTGTGGTAAAAGATTTCAAACATGAGTAGATGTTTTAAGTACTCTAAATTTGCTATAGAAATTCTCTTTCTCCTGTAATAAAAAGGGTATAGGGCTTCTCTTGGTTCATTTGTTTTTAAATATGGAAATGGAAGGTTTGATTTAAAGGGCTTTGGATTCTCAGAGACTTGCCTTCTAAGCTCAGCCTTACCAATTAAGCTGAGTGGCTTGAGCAAACTATTCATTCTTAACCTGTCAAGTCTCATTTCCATCATCAATAAAATACGCATGAAAATAAAAAAAAAATAAAAAAAAATAAAAAAAAAAAACAAATACCGTTTGCTAACAGCAACTCACTTTAAAAGAAATGTAAAAGAATATTATTCTGGCAGAAATAAAATTATCACAGAAGGTTCAATATTCAGGATGGATGGAAGAATCTGTTAAAAAATCTGTTAATTAAATTCATATATATAAATAACTATTGACTGGATAAAGTAATAATGATATCTGTGGCCAAAGACATCAATAAAGTGTTAAAATACACCATAAAATAATATATAGCATAAGATGGGCAAATGAATATGTAGCAGATTGATATCATTCTGAATTCCAAAAACAGATATTAGATTATGCTTTTTAACAGGTCTGTTAATCTGAGCATGATTAAGTTATGATAAGGGAGTTGACTGGGCCAGAACCGGTAGGGCTTTGCTGCCCATCCCTTCCTGGGTGGGTCCTCAGACATAAAAAGACATGGCAAAGAACACAGTTGGAGCAGTTTTAACATTGGAAATCTGAGGAGAAAAGGCAGAAGGCCACAGGGAAAAGAGACAAGCAATTCACCTGAGAGTTCACAGCTGGCCTTGTAGAGAGAAGCGAAGCTTAGGGAGTCTAATAGTCTACAGCTGACTGTTTGGAGAAAACAGAGAGGCTGACCCCAGAGATAAATGCAGCCCTTGGGAGAGAGGAACGCAAGAAGCCTGAACACTGGCTAATGTCAGCAGCTGTCTTGCTCCAAGTTGGGGGTAACAGACTTTGGGGAAGGAAGAAATTAATGCTTAATGGCCTGGTAGATGTAAGCTTCTATCCCAAATAAATACTCTTTATAAAGTCCCAGAGATTTCTGGTATTTTGCATTAGCACACCTTTGACTGACTAATACAGGATATACAATGTTTTAAAATATGTTATTTGGCCAGACAATAATAAATAATAAATTCAGATTTGGAAAGGCAAGCAAAAGTGTTTTAATTTCTCTGGTGAACTTTAAAGAATATTAAATATTACATCTCATCCAAATAAATAGAAGATAAATATTGAACAAAAATAATCAGTCCAAAACAAATTATTCAGGATTTCCTGGGTTACCATTCTGGCCTATATTCGGTGGCCACCTTACTCATGTGTCTTTGGAAGCTGTACCTTTCTTGTCCTTCAGAAGCCTGTAGGTTCCAGGGTTGATTTAAGTGCTGTTGGTTTGTCCCCATCATAAATCAAGTGCTGTGTCACTTCCCCATTTCCTAGTTATGAAGTCACCAAACTGGATATGATGCTCATTTGAAGCAAGAAGTGCCATGAATGATAGAACAAGTGAAAAGGAGATATTGTTGCATTTCCCAAATTGAACGCTTAGATGAATGATATTGGATCTTTCCTCTTTTCTAATGAATGCGTTTATGCTATAAATTACCCCCTAAACACTTCTTCTGCTGCACCGCACAAACTATGAAGAAGTATAGGACATTAAGAAGGAGAAAGGACCACATATCAAAAGGCTTGTGGTGAAGCTATATCCACTTCCACAACAGTATAGACTTAAGATGAAGGCAGATCGTTGTCTCCTCGCCAGGTGACTTGGATGAGTCCATTGAGCTGTAGGGTAGGAGTTGCAGCTCCACCGAGATTCCATGCACACCTAGCACATAGGTAGGCCAGAGGCTCCAGTCTCTGGAAGTATACTTAAAAACTTCTGCATCACATATAGGTTTTGGAAGAAGGGACTGATGAACCATGTGCAGGGAGGACCCATTTGAGTCCAATTCCGTCACACTCAGGAGCACAGATTCCAAAATAAAGCCCACTGGTAAGGCATCAGTCTCTAGGTCTATCCCCACTTGGTGGGCAACATGGGAATCCCAGTGGGTTCTGTGTAATATATTGGGTATCTAAGAACCTCTTAAAATAATTATATATATATACATAAATAACATTTTTGTAAGCAAATGCACATATATGCATATATATTTATATATCATTTTGCAAATGTTGGTATATATTGTGAAAATTTTGATTTTTACCCACAATAAAAAAAAAAAAGATGAAGGCAGAGAAGGTAAGAAAGTTGGGAAAATACTTTCTCTGACCACAAGCATTGTTTCCTCAAAATAACAGTTCTATGAATGTAACTTCAATTTGAGGAAATGTTGTAATTCAACGGGGAGGCAGATGGTGCCAGGAATGGTCCAAAGACAGTTTGGGACCAGGGGACCTCACTCCATGTGGAATGCAGCCAAGTTTATTTAGGCTGAAGCTGCTTTTTATATTACAAAGCTGATAACAAAATCAGGGCATCCGTCACTATTTTCTCAGCTTGGTATGTGAGAGCGCTGCCTGTTTCTGTGTTCCCATACAATCATTCCTGGGAATTCAGACCATAACATCTTAGTGTTGTTTTCTTTCTGTTCTGCCTCCTTCCACTGATGTCTGCTGTATGCAGTGTGCTTGGAGACATTTGTTAATGTTTCTCTGCCAGTGAGCATGCTTTTTAAATGCTTAACCCTTTATGCACTGGCTCTCAGCATCTTTTCCAACAATTCCCCTATTTTTTATCTTTTCCAAGGTGACTGTGTCTGTCTTACATTGCCCTCCTCTGAAGGTCTTACCCATCACTTGCCACCCGCCAAGCTCCATGGACAGGGATTTGCGATTCAAGGGTTTTAAGCAGAATCAAATTATTGGCATGGCTGGCCTTTTCAGCCCTGTTAATGTGGGACAACAGGACTTTGTGAATGCCTCCTAATACAGTTAAGTGTAACAGAGCACCAGTGATCACCACACCGAAGTTAGCATGTACAGAGTTTGATTTCCACCAATGTAAGGGGTTTATTTTATTTAATTGATCTGTCATTGTTTGCCAAAATTTGCTGCCTAGAAGCATAGTAAGTTTATTCTGAGACATGCTGAAAATATTTTTTTTGCAAATCGGTAATTTCAATAGATAAATTTGTGTGATTTCCCATTAAATGATGTTTAATTTTTTTCCATTCATAATGGGAAACATTGTATAGGAGAGGAGTGACACAAAATACGAATTCATTCCCATCACACTTCAACCCTTGTTTTAAACTTAGATTATATACCAGGTCTCCCATTTGTGTAACAGACATCTCTAAGACATTAAGCCTATTATTAATTTGCTCATCTATATACGCCTATGTCATAGCTCACTAGCATTATGATGCCAATTTTTAACATATTGTTGTGTTTGGACATTCTCATATAGGTCACTTCCTGCCATAGCAGTGGCTGTGATAATACTTATAAGCCCTAAAACAGCAGCTATAATAAATCCAATTGAACATTTGCTTCTATTCAAATAATGATTTAGAAAGTGCCATAGGTTTTGGCTTTCAGGGGAAGCCTTCCAGCAGTGATTCCTGAGAACTGGAAGCCATATTCTGCGATGCCATCATCCTATGAGAACCACAGTAGAACCCTGCTGTAAAACAGATTCTGATACAAAAGTGTAAAGGGAGCAATTGCTGCAGAAAAAAACATGTTTGATTAATGCTCACTGTTCCTACTATAAAAACAATGGGATCCCATACACATAACTTAAGAAATTAAGTGGATTTTCTTTTTTAACTGGTAATATTCGTTTTCCTACCTTGCCATTCAAAAATTGGGCTAGTTCTGAAAAATAATTTCCACAAAAATTTTTTAGTATTGTTAAGTTTATTGTCCCATAGTTGTGGGACAAATGTTCCATGATGAGTTCAATTTAGTGAGGTATTTTTATTATGACAATCCCAAATTTCTAAAAATAAAGATAGCTTTCATTCATTGATTTTGTTGAATTATTAATTTTTCAAATTATGGTTGTGTTTACATTAGGTTTTGGTATCCTTATAATTGCCCAAATTCTTTACAGTTCTATAAGAATTATTAAAGAGCACAAGCTCAGATGAAACATGACATGTATCCCATTTATCACTTTGTACTATGATTTTGGCACTATATACATGGATCTATGGATCCTACACAATTAGGTCATTTAAGAAAAGGCAAGGTTAAAGTTTCAATAAATTTCCCTTCCTCCTCAGGTTTTAGAGGAAGCCGAGGATCAATGGACCCAGGAAAATGAAGAGACTGATTAATACAAACAGGGTTGGATTAGTCCCCCCAAGTCAACAATTCTAAAAGAGGTGAATTAGTAATATAAGCCCAAGATGTATAATTATGTGAAAGTGCACTACTTACTGCTGTGGTTTTCAAGGTAAGCGTAGCAAGGAATAACTGTGTTAGAGTGACATTCTGCCTTTTCTGCTTTTTGTGTCAGCTAATTTGGCTTGTTTATGTCTAGGTTTCAGAAGTCCGGACATGACCCAAAGCTGGTCTCCTTTATCTGTAATGATAAGAGCAAAACCTCAACCCTTTATCCTAACTTAAATTCGGCCTTATCCCATTCATTATTATTTTTATCCTTTCAGAAACCTAGTTGTCCAATATTTGTTTCTGTATTTTTGCCTCATTTTTGCAAGAAATGCTCTGCTGCTGGTGTATATGATTCTGACCTTTGACTTAAAAAATTTATTGTGAATAATGCTTGATATAATTGTACTCACACATCACCATTTCCCCCTTTTTTTGTTTTTGTAGCATTTATAGATATTTAACTGTTAATTTTTTATGATAAGTATACATACATTCACTGTCTTACTGAATCAGGAGATACACTGATGTATTTGGCTTATTTTTGGCTAGAGTACTAGATAGATACAAGAGAAATGTTAATATATATTTAGTTTATTAAGCTTATATTGACAATTAGGGTGAGAAACAAACACCGTAACTAATTAAAAGATTAAGTCAATTTTGAACAAAGTTACAGAATGACAGATAAATAGAGCAGTCATATATAGTTACCAATATTTAGCTTTTAGCTGGGAAGGGTTGAATTCTTGAAGTAGCAACTAATACTAGAGTTTTGTTTGCCTCTGTTTAGAATTAATGGATTTGATACTAAAGATGCCAACGTGTGAGTATTTTGCTAATTCCTGTGGAAGGAGCCAGCCTCCTCAGGAAGGAACACAACACTCCCTGGGCAGGACATTTTAAGGTTTATGCCCCAATCACTGGGAGAGTGGCCAGCTCACCCAGGGAGCAATAAAACACCCATTGAAATGCACTTTATTTTTTAAAATTTGTTACAAAACATCCTTGATGTGCTCCACCGAGATTCCACGCACACCTGGCACATAGGTAGGCCAGAGGCTCCAGTCTCTGGAAGTATACCTAAAAACTCCAGCATCACATATAGGTTTGAATAGAAGGGACTGTAGAACCATGTGCAGGGAGGACTTATTTGAGTCCAATTCTGTCACTCTCAGGAGCACAGATTCCAAAAGAGAGCACATTGATAAGGCATCAGTCTCTGGGCTATCCCCCCTAATATAGGAACTGGGTGTCTTCAGAGCTCTCAGAAGCACATCTGTGTAGAGTGATATGCACTTTGATGTTCTATGAGCTCCTACTGAGGTGTGCATAAGCGTTACTTCTGGGATGATCTACCGACACTCTTTGAAGTCTCTTAGAAACTTGAACTCATTTGTCTTTACCTTTTCCCCCTTTTATTAAAGGTCTTTTTCCAGTTGTGTTGCCAGTTGGTATTACTCCCTCTTTGCCAGGGTGGCTCATCCCCAGGAGTCATGCCCACTTTGGGGGGAAGGTAATGCATTCATATGCTGAGTTTGGCTTAGAGAGAGGCCATATTTGTGCAACAAGGAGGCTCTCATGTGGCAACCCTTAGGCACCCCATAATAGTAAGCTCAGTTTCAGTTACAAGATCAAAGTCTCATAAGGGTAGTCATCAATAACAAGAACTCATCAGTAGGCCATCCTCTTTTGACAGACACTGTCCCTGCACTAAGAGGACTGTTGCTGCTCCCTTGGAGAATGTGGCCAAGCTCTCCAGGCTAGGAATTCAAATTCCCTCATTTATTGAGTGATTATCTAGCCATCATGACCATGACTCATCCTTTGATCTTTTGAAAAATTTTGTATATCTTTCATGTATATTCAGATGAACTTACTCCCATGAATCTCCCCTCCCAGAACCCCCCCACAAATAATCCCCTGCAGTACCCATTGTAACCCTTCTGTGATCTAAATCTTCCAGGAACATGTAGCCCATATAATAATCAAATTCACTTAATAGGAAAAAGAAACAATGATAAGCTTACATGTAAGAGACAAAAATAAGGAAACTCAGGGTAAAAAAAAAAAAAACAAAAAAAAAACAATCAAACAAAAAACAAAACAAAACAAAATATAATTAGTGGATTGGGACATTCAAAAATGGGGAAAAAAGTAAAAGAAATGCCTTTAAATATATATATATATATGTTCTTTGTGTCCTTTTATCATTGTGTTATTTGATGTCTGCTGTGCCGTGACACTTTCCCCTATCAATCCCCAGTGTCTCCCAAATTTTCATTTAAATTTCAAAGAAGCTTTAGGTCACAGCAAAGTCACTCACCGAATACCAGAGACTCCCAGATACAAAACCAACCCCCGTTCCCACCACATATTAAATCCCCACCCCCTTTTTTTAATGTTAACATTTTTATAACTGTTATACAGATAGCAAACTATAGCAACTAAACATTGTCAATGATTTACAGTATAGTTTACAATTTAGATGTTACCATTTAATAAGTTTTGATGATATTTACCATGTCCTGTGTCCATTACTGTAAGGTAATGAAAAACCTTTCCCATGACCCCTAAATACCACATTAGATCTTAACTTTTCCTATCTCCCCACCTCCCTGGGGCATATGACACTCCTCTGTCTTGACTCATGGAATGTCAAGATTAATAGTTACATGCTCTGGGTATTTGAACCTGCCCTTTCTAATCTACCCACTGGTCAATGCTACACCACCAAACCCAGTAATATCACTACCCATCTGTCCTATCTTTCAATATGCAACTATACCCTATTCCTTTACCACAGATTATGTCCTAATGGGTGATGGCTCAAAGCCTGCTCTTCTCTTTCTCTACCTCATTAACCTATATTTCAGACAATGGTTCTCAGAGACTGCTCACTTTCCTCAGTTCAAATCCGTGAGGTAATATATTGTTCATCCTTCAGTGTCTTGGCTAGCTTCATTCAACATAAGGTCTTCAAGATTCATCCACGTTATTCCATGTGTTAGCACCTTATTCCTTCTTACTGCTGAGTAATATGCCATTGCATGTATGTACTACATTTTGCTTATGCATTCATCTGTTGATGGGCTGATTCCAACTTTTGGCAATGGTGAACAATGCAGCTATGAATATTGATGTGCATATATCTGTTTGTGTATTTGCTTTCAGTTCTTCTTGGTATATACCCAGCAGTGGAATTCCTGGATCATATGGAAGATCTCTTGTTAGTTTTCTGAGGAACCGGCAAACTGTCCTACACAGTGGCTGGACCATACCACAGTCCCACTAGCAGTGGATGAGGGTTCCTATTCCTCCACATCCTCTCCAACATTTAGTGTATGCTGTTTTTTAAATAGCTGCCATTCTGATGGTGTAAGATGGTATCTCATTGCACTTTTGATTTGCCTTTCCCTGAGAGCAAGCGATGTTGAGCATTTTTTCATGTGCTTTTTAGCCATTTGTATTTCTTTGTTGGAGAAGTGTCTTTTCAGGTCACTTCCCCGTTTTTTAAATGGGTTGTTTGTCTTTTTATTTTCAAGGTGTAGGATTTCTTTATATATGCAGGATAATAGGCTCCTATCAGGTATATGGTTGCCAAATATTTTCTTCCATTGTGTAGTCTGCCTTTTTATTTTCTTAATAATATCCTTTGAGGTGCAGAAGTTTTTCATTTTGATGAGATACCATTAATCTATTTTTTCTCTTGCTGCCCAAGCTTTGGCTTTGAAGTTCATGAAACCATTTCCTATTACAAGGTCCTGTAGATGCTTCCCTACATTATCTTCCAAGGTCTTTATGGTTTTGACACTTATATTTGATTTTTGTATAAGGTGTGAGATGTTATTCTTCTCTCATTCTTTTGGATATGGATATCCAGTTTTCCAAGCACCACTTGTTAAAGAAGCCATTCTCTCCCAACTGAGTGGGCTTCATGGCCTTGTCAAATATCAGATAACTGTATATGTAAGGATCTATATCAGAACTCTCATTTCAGTTCCATTGGTCAGTAGATCTACCCTTCTGCCACTACCACACAGTTTTGATCACTGTAGCTTTGTAGTATGTTTTAAACTCAGGATGTGTGATAAACCCAACTTCATTTTTCTCTTTCAATATGTCTTTGGCAATTCGGGCACTCTTTCCTCTCCAAATATATTTTGTGGTTAGTTTTTCCAGTTCCGTATAAAATACAGTGTTGACTTTTATTGGGATTGCATTAAATCTGTAGATTAGCTGGTGTAGGATAGATATCTTGATGATGTTTAGTCTTCCTATCCATAAACAGGGAATATTTTTCCATTTATTTAAGTGTTCTTTGAGTTCCTTTAACAGTGTTGTGTAGTTTTATGTATATAAGTCCTTTACATCTTTAGTTAACTTTATTCCTAGGTATTTGATTCTTTTAGTTACTATTGTAAATGGTATTTTTTTTCCTGATTTCTACCTCAGTTTGCTCGTTATAGGTGTACAGAAATGCTACTGATTTTTGAGCATTGATCTTATAGCCTGCAACATTACTGAACTCGTTTATAAGTTCTATAAGCCTTGTTTAGATTTCTCAAGGCTTTCTATGTATAGGATCATGTCATCTGCAAGTAATGAAATTTTTATTTTTTCTTTTCCAATCTTGATGCCTTTTATGTCCTTTTCTTGACTCCGTGCTCACACAAGTGCTTCTAAGACAATGTTAAATAGGAGTGATGATAGTGGTCATCCTTGTCTAGTTCCTGATCTCAGAGGGAAGGCTTTTAGGATTTCACCATTGAAAATGATGTTAGCTTTGTGTTTTTCATATATACTCTTTATCATATCCAGAAAGATTCGGTCTATTCCTATCTTTTGTAGTGTTTTTATGAGGAAAGCTTGATGTATTTTGTTGACTGCTTTTTCAGCATCTATAGAGATGATCATGTGGTTTTTTTTTTTTAATCTGTTTATGTGGTGTATTACATTGATTGATTTTCTTATATTGAACCATCCTTGCATACCCGGAATGAAACCCTCTTGGTCATGGTGTATAATCCTTTTGATATATTGGTGAATGTGATTAGCAAGCATTTTTTAAAGGATTTTAGCAAGTAGGTTCATTAGAATAATTGGTCTGTAATTTTCCTTTCTTGTGGTACCTTTATTTGCTTTTAGTATTAGGGTAATGTTGGCATCATAGAATGAGTTAGGCAATATTTCTTCGACTTCTATTTTTTGGAAGAGCTTAAGTAGAATTGGTGTTATTTTTTTCTGGAATGTTTGGTGGAATTCAGCTATGAAGCCATCTTTTCCTGGGCTATTCTTAGTTGGGAGGTTTTTCATGACAGAGTCTATCTCTTTACTTTTAATTGGACTGTTGTGTTCATCTATTTCTTCTTTCATCAATGTAGGTTGTTTGTGGGTTTCTAGAAACTTGTCCATTTCCTCTAAATTATCATTCTTGTTGGCATATAAATTTTCAAAGTATCCTCTTATGATACATTTTATTTCTGTGGGGTCAGTAGTGATATCCCCTTACTCATTCCTTATTTTATGTATTTCCATCTGTTCTCTCTTTTTCTTCGTTAGCTTGGCTAAGGGTTTGTCTATTTTATTGATATTCTCAAATAACGAGGTTTTGGTTTTGTTTATTGTTTCCAGTGCTTTCTTATTCTCTATTTCACTAAGTTCTGCTCTAATCTTTTTTATTTCCTTCTTTCTACTTCCTTTAGATTTAGTTGTTGTTGTTTTTCCAATTCCTCCAAGTGTACAATTAGGTCTTCAGTTTATCTCTTTTCTTTTTTTGTATATGAATTTATGGCTATGAACTTCCCTCTCACGACTGCTTTCACTGCATCCCATAGGTTTTGATATGTTGTGTTGTCATTTTCATTAGTTTCAAGGTAGATACTGATTTCTTTTGAGATTTACTCTTTGACCCACTGTTTGTCTAAGAGTGTGCTGTTTAACTTCCATATCCTTGTGCCTAACCTTTTTCTCTGGCCCTTAGTGATTTACAATTTCATTCCGTTGTGGTCAGAGAAATTACTTTGTATAATTTCAATCTTTCTGAATTCATTGAGAGTTGTTCTGTGGTCTAGCATGTGGTCTATTTTGGAGTATGTTCCATGTGCCTAGAGAAGATGTAAATTCTGCTGTATTTGGGTGTAGTGCTCTGTATATGTCTATTAAGTCCAGGTCTTCTAATGCATTGTTGAGTGCCTTTAGTTCTTTATTGATTCTCCATCAAGATGTTTTGTCTAATGATGATAGTGCTGTGTTGAAGTCCCCTGCTATATTTGTAGAGGCAATTATTTCTCCTCTTAGTTTTTCCAGTGTTTGCCACACATATTTTGAGGCACCCCGATTAGGTGCATAAATGTTGATGATTGTTCTCTCTTCTTGAATGATTACCCATCTTACTACGATGTAGTATCCATCTTTGTCACTTACAATAGTTTTGCATTTAAAGTCTATTTTGTCTAATATTCGAATAGCTAGTCCTGCCCTTTTTGGCTATTGTTAGCTTGTAAAATGGTTTTCCAGCCATTCACTTTCAGCCTCCTTGAATCCCTGTGTCAAAGGTGGGTTTCTTGTAGACAGCATATAGATGGATCATATTTTCTTATCCGTTCTGCCAATCTGTGTTTCTTGATTGGTGAATTTATTCCATTAACATTCAGTGTTATTACTGGTAACAAATTTCTTACTTCAGCCATTTTTTCCTTGGGTTAATGTATGTCATATGTTGTTTTTTTTCTCTTTTTTCTTTTCAGTTGTTTTTAAATTCTCCTAGAACTCTCTGTCCCTTGTTTTTCCTTTCAACTTGTAGAGATTCCTTCAGTATTTCTTGAAGTGCTTCTTTCTTCTTGACATACTCTCTTAATTGCTGTTTATCTGTGAATATTTTGAACTCTCGATCATATTTGAATGCCAGTGTTGCTGGATAGAGGATTCATGGCTGGAAGTTTTTTTCTTTCTGTATTTTGACTATGTCATACCACTGTCTTCTTGCCTCCATGTTTTCAGCTGAGAAACCAGCACTTAATCTTATTGTGCTTGCCTTGTATGTGATGGTTCTCTTTTCTCTTGCTGCCTTGAGTATTTTCTCTTTGTCTTGAGCATTGGACATTTTGACAATTGTATGTCTTGGAGTTGGCCTGTTGGGATTTATACTATTTGGGGTGCGCTGTGCTTCCTGGATCTACACATCCATCTCTCTCAATATGGTTGGGAAGTTTTCAACCATTATTTCCTTCAACACTCCTGTTCCCTTTCCCTTCTCTTCTCCTTCTTGGATGCCCATTATGCGTATGTTTGTGTGTTTTGTGTTATTGGTTAAGTCCCTGGTCCATGCTGGATTTTTTCTTCATTTTTTCCTATCTGTTCTACTATCTCTTTGATTTCAGCTGTATTGTCTTACATATCACTAATTCTTTCCTCTGCCTGTTCAAATCTGCTGCTATGTGAATCCAGCATCTTTTTGATTTCTTGGATTTTGCCATTGTTCACCATCATATCCATTATCTTTTTACGCATGTTTGCAATTTCTTCAGTATGTTCTCCCTGTGTCTACTTTATATCCTTAATCTCTTCGTTCAATTCTTTAAGTTGGTCCATGCTATTTGTTTGGATAGCTTTGGTTAGTTGTTTGAGGTTCTGCTTTGCTTCCTGGTTTTTAATTGGTTCATTTGACTGATCCATGTTTTCATGTTTCTCAGAGTCATTTGTATATTTATGTTGCCCTCTGGTCATCATATTATCTTGATGGGATTGTTCAGTTGATTAGCTTTTCTCTATGCTCTAGAGTTTTATTTTGCTTATAGTTCTGCATGTGAGTTAAATTTTCTCTTTGGCACTTTTTCTTCTTATTTTATTTCTTTTCTTCTTTCTATGTTCCTTTGAATGCAAAAGATTAGGGCCAGAGGAATCAAAAGATGTAAGGAAGACGGAAGGATAATAGTAATATTGATAAAAGTTAGAAGAGGGGCCAACTAAAACTTAATGAGATGAATATTTAACTTCTGTAGGCAGTGTGGAGTACTAGGAACAAATTGTAGTTCCTACAATGGGTTGGGAAAACAAATAGAGGAATATATATATAGTGATTTAGAAGGCTAGAATTATGAGGAGGGAAAGAAATAGTAAAGAAAGGGCTGAAAGGAAAAAGTTATTACTAATAAAAAAAAGAAGAAAACAAAATAGATGCAATAGAAATTGACGGCCTTAAGTTGTGGGTCTATGAAAAAATGTTGTATCTAAGAGCCACAACAGAAAGCAGAAGGTAGAAAGATGAAGGAAGTATAAGCAGTAGTTTGGAATACAAAATCAATATAGACAGTGAGTGGGAAATGCCTGAAGAAGAAGCACAGCAAAGAAGCGACAAGCAAGCAGCACCTAATTTTTAAAAAATTAAAGAAAAAATAAAGGAGGGAGTAAAGAGGAAAGAATATCAACAAACCAGAAATAAACAGAGAAAAAACAAAGAACCACACAGGCAAGCAGTGAAACAGAGCTAAGGGGGGTCAATGATTCTCCTAGGGTCCACATGGATCCTCTCTGCCTGCTTGTGTTTATCAATTTCCCTGCATGGTTCTATATGCAGGTCCTGAAACAGCTTTTAGCTATTAAACTAAATTTAAAAGAATTTATTTTTCATTTATTTAAGTGACCTTCTCACTTTTTTTTTTTGGCAAAATACAGGACCGAAAATAATTCCTCCTCTAGACCATCCCACTTACGGAGGGGACCCTGTGGAAATTAATCAAGCACGTCCCACTTCCTGCTCTCGCCAGGGTAGCTGTAGCTCTGATATTAGTCAATGCTGAGTGCTATAGACGGCTAACTGCACCCATTATGGAGCTGAGCCCCAGCATCACCGGGGTGCTATGTAAATCAGCTTGACTCTGCAGATTCGCCTCTCCTCTCAGCCTGATGCTGCTTCAGGTTGACTTCTCTGCTCCCTAAAGCTATGGGGCCGTCCAGGCAGCCAGATTGATGGAAAAAAAAAGAAAAAAAATTCCCTACCCTATCCTCCAACAGATCCCTCCCTCTTTTGGAGCATGTCCCCTCTTCCTGGCTCCGTGGCAGCCCGGGTCTTATCCCTTGGCAGCTACGCAAATCAACTCTTTCCCCGAACAGAATCACCCCTTCCCACCACTGAGTGCTGATTTGCTCCCGCTGTTCTGTTCCCCAAGTTCCAAGGGGCTCCAGGCAGCCAAATTCCCAGAAAATAAAACTCTCTCGCCCTTTTATCAGAGGCCCCCCACAGAGAGTGCCCCCTCCCACTTCCCTGACTCCTGGTTGCTGAGCCCTGCTCATAGCTCCAATTGGCCATTTTATTTCTCCCTAACCATGGGGCTCACCCTCAGTGCCAACTACCACCGGCAGTCTTAAATCTCATAAATCTTTACCATTCCATCCACACCATTGTTCCATGCAGATAGATATCTCAAGCTTCTCATTCCATGCATGCACAGCACAGACCCCCAGGCAGGACCCTGTCCACAATCTGCCTTGCTCTGGGATCTTACAGTGCTTGCTTTCCTACACAAACACCATCTTGGCCTAAGCTTGACACATGAATCCTCTTATTAGATTTTAGGCACCTGGATCGACCACAATCATTGTGCTGAAGTCCTACATACATGAAACACACAGAGAAAAGGTGCTGCTCTGTTTACCCTGAAATGTGGAGAGGGTTCCAGTATCTTCTAGAGCTGTGGAGAGACACAGAAACCCTGAGAGGCTGAGGGAGATTCCAGAGGATGGAGTCATGGAGTTGCTTGAAGCTGAAGATATCCATGCAAGAAGAGAAGGGAGATCAGTGAGCAACTGTGTCTGATGGCCCACTGCTGAGTTCAGGGAGAAAGTGAGTTTGGCAGAGAAGGCAGAGAGAGACATGCAGGCCCAACAGTTTTTCTTGGCTGGAGTCCAGGAGCAACAGACCTATGTTAAGACAGAATTTTTGATGATGCGTTTATTTGGACATTTTCACAGCCTCAGAACTCTAAGATTTAACCTTAATAAATTACAATAAAAGCCAAACTATTTCTGGTATTTTGCTATGAAAAAGCTTGGCAAACTCAAACAGCTGGGGACATAGATTTGTAGAGGTGCCCTGTGTCCAAATGGCTTTGTGATGCTACAGCCAGTGAATTCACCTGTAAACTGTGATTATCTCAAGACTAGGCAGGAATGATTAAGGGAAATATGGAGTGGGAAGTGCTCTTTCCTAGCAGGGCCTACAAGACAGGGAGTCAGGCAAGGGAGTCACATGGTTTGGGGACTAGTCTCAAGTAACAGATACCCCAGTGTGATCTACCTGACTCAGGCAGTGGTTGCCAAGATGGGCAGGGGCAGATAAAAGCATGGGACCCTGGGGTCTGGTGCAGCAGAAGAGTCAGGGCACAGAGAGGAGACTTCCTGCTCCTGCTCCTTTTTCCCTTCCCTCCTTCCCTTGGCCACCAGCATTGAGCCTCTTAGGAGGATGCTCTTACAGTACACCTCCTGGGTCTTGGGCACAGACTCAGGACTCCTGCTTCCAGTTCTACATTCATCTTCTCCAATCTTGGGGCACTAAAGAAAGTACAATGCCAAGATGAAACTTGTTGGTATCTGTAAGGATATGTCAAAATTCACATTACAGAAATAGCTACACCAATCACATCACCAGAATCAGCAACCTTAGGTCAGTGACCCTAATAAATAGTACAGAAATCCCAGAAAGTCTTAGAACCTGGGGCTGACAAGAATAGAAGTGAGGTTGTGAGATAGTGAAATTTTTGAAGAAAACCTCAGAGGGTACATATGTCAGATTTCTCAGATTAATTAAATATTAAATTCCCAACACACTTTTTAGAGTGTTGAAAATGATGCAGACATGTTCAATCCCAAAAAAGAATGGAGGGGTTGGATGGGAAGAAGCTGATGAACAACTGAAGAAGCTGGAATGTAACACGTGTTCACTGCAGTTCCCCCAAGCCACAGTAGCAATGTCCTGTTTTGGAACCAAACATTCACAACCCCAATGAAAACCAACCTCATAGGATCTGGATCCCAAAGGAGGACAGGGAGAAATCCCTACTAAGCACTCACAGCCTCAGTTAGTGATGTGAATCACTCTAGTCGGTCTTCACTGGGCTTTAAGCAGCAGAGAGTACATCTTCTCCTGTGACACTAACAGCCTTCTAACCGGACACATGTACAGAGCAGTGAGGACTTCACATTGTTGTGTCTATCCTCCTCATGCTCCATGCTCACTCTTGCTGAGGGAGGCCTCCAACCACTCAGTAAGCTGGGGAGGGGACCAAGGGGAGTGAGCAATTTTCCTATATGGGGGACAGTATTTGCAAAGGTGAGGGGAAGTGCCCCCCCATTAATGTTTCAGATACAAATCAATATGTTCAAATCAACCACTTTGTATGATTTCATTGTGTACTAATTTCATAATTTCTTTTAAATTATAACCAAAATATCCATGCAAAGAGTATAAAAATAATTTATGTCTGTTATGGCACACAGTCAAATTCCTTTTCTAGCCTCAACCCCCAATCCACAGATTTATCTGCATTGGAAGATCTTTGGGGTACAAATTTTTATTTGTAAATACATGCATTCTCACATTTCATCCATTCCACATCCTATCACATATGAGAGAAATATTGGAGTACAGGTTAAGAATATAAATATAATTTCTACCTTCTTAAAATACTTGAGATTAGAATATATCATCTAATTATGAAAGGATCATTTCTGATTTAAAATTACAAGGAAAATTGGAGTTAAGTAGAAAGCAGGCCACTGTAGTTCAGTGGCTGTTAAAATTGAATCTACATCAGATTCAGTTGAAGAATCTGAAAAAAAAAAAACAATGACTGGGGTGCCTTATAAGAAAATGCAAAAAAATGGGAAGCATTATTTTTAAAATGGTAATTCTTTAAATGCTTAACCAGAATGTAATGGATTGAAGAACGAGTGAAAACAACCAGGATAATTTGAAATAAGTAGAAAGACCATCTTTACATAAACTAAGAGAAATCTCGAATTTTGATGCATAAAATAGTGGTAACAAATTGAACGCAGATGAGTGTGGAAGAAGGCGTGGGAGAAGCAGATCTGAGAGCAAACTGCAAATGCACATTTCCAACACGAGAAAGACATTCAGAATTGCAGAGTCACAGCTGCTTCCTTAAAGATTGGCCAGAATTTGCACAAACTTGAGGTGGAGATACTTTGGAGAGTCACATTCATTACATTCACAGGGTTTCATTCCAGTATGAATGTTGTAAAGTTTAATGAGATAATCAGAATCCATGAGTTCTGGTTATTGATGACTACCCTTATGAGGCTTTGCTCTTGTAACTGAAACTTAGCCTACTGATATAAGGTGCCTAAAGGGTGCCACCTGAGAGCCTCCTTGTTGCTCAAATGTGGCCTCTCTCTAAGCCAAACTCAGCATATGAATGCATTACCTTCCCCCCAACGTGGGACATGACTCAGGGGGGATGAGCATTCCTGGCAACAAGGGATTAATACCAAGTGCCAACTGGCAACACGACTGGAAAAAGACCTTGAATAAAAGAGGGAAAAGGTAAAGACAAATGAGTTCAAGTGGCTAAGAGACTTCAAAGAGAGTCGGGAGGTCATACCAGAGGTAATGCTTATGCACACATCAGTAAGATCTCATAGAACACCAGAGTGCATATCAGCCCACACAGAGGGGCTCCTGAGGGTGCTGGAGACAACCAGGTCCTATATAAGGGGGGATAGCCCCAGAGACTGATGCTTTTTCAGTGGGATCTACATTGGAACCTATGCTCCTGAGAGTGACAGAGTTGGACTCAAATATGTCATCCCTGCACATGGATCATCAGTACCTTCTATTCAAACCTATATGTGATGCTGGAGTTTTTAGATGTACTTACAGAGACTGGAGCCAATGGCCTACCTATGTGTCAGGTGTGTGTGGAATCTCGGTGGAGGTGCAACACCTACCCTACAGCCCAATTGACTCATCCAAGTCACCTGGTGAGTAGTTGATGTGTAATGGTCATCCCAGGGAATGGAGAGGGCCTGAAGCTGCAGGCAGGATAATCCCAACCACCATATCCATGGGATATAAGCCCTCTCTCACTTAGAGATGGAGTGGACATCACCAGCCCAGTCCCCTCAGGATTGGGGGAAGAACTATGGAATAGAGTGGACTTAATGGTATTCTGTTGTACACATATGGTGATTCTAGCAATGGAAGAAATTACACCAGTGAGGTGAAGTAGTGGCCACTGGACACTTTCGTGGCAGGGAGTGGAATTGCTGTTGAAATACAGGGGCTTTTCTGGGACTTGGGGGTTGTCCTGAGTGCCATTGTGGTGACAGATGTAGGCCATTGAAATCAGCACACACCATTCAGAGCTGTGTCGGAGATAGTGTGGTCTACGATGTGAACCGTGTTCTATGGTTGATGGCAAGGCCCCAGGATGTGTAGGTCCATTGAGGATGATGGGCTACATTTGTGGGGGATGTCTGTGTGGGATGTTGCAGGAGGTGTGGGAGGTGGGAAACGTGGGTATCCCTGTAGTTTCTGTGTAATATTTAGGTAATCTAAGCCCTTTAAACATATGTATATATATATAACATTTTTGGAAGCAAATGCACATATATGCATATATATTTATATATCAATTTACAAATATTGGTATGTATCGAGAAAAATTTGATTTTCCCCACAAAAAAAGGAAAAGTGGAAAGCCTATCTTTACATAAATTAAGAGAAATCTCGAGTTCCAATGCTTAAATTACTGGTAAGAAATTGAACACAGATGCCTGTGGAAGAAGATGTGGGAGGAGCAGATCTGAGAACAAACTGCAAGTGCACTTTTCCAAGAGAAGAAAGGCATCCTGAATTGCACAGTCACACCCACTTGCTTTAAAGATTGGCAAAATTTTGCACAGACTGGAGGTGGAGATTCATTGGAGATTCAAATTCATTATATTCACAGGGTTTCTGTCCAGTATGAATGTTGTAATGCTTAATGAGATACTGGCTCAGAAGGAAGGTTATTCCACGTTCCATACATATATAGAGTTTCCATCCAGTATGAATTTTCTCATGGTCAGTGACATTGATTTGCTACTGAAGGCTGTACTACATTCATTACATATATAGGGTTTCTATCCAGTTTGTTTTCTCTGGTGTGTAATGAGGCTAGATTTCTGAATGAAAGCTTTCCCACATCCATGACTTTCAAAGGGTTTCTCTCCAGTATGGATTCTCAGATGGTTAATGATGTTTTCCTTCTGGTTGAAGGCTTTTCCACATTCATTGCATAAAGAGGGTTTTTCCTCCAGAATAAATGCTCTGATGTTTAATGAACTATTGCTTTTGGCTGAAGGCTTTTCTGCATTCTTTACATTCATTTTCTTTCTGTCCACTATGAGTTTTCATGTTCTGTGAGATATGATTTGTACCCGAAGGATTTTTCACATGCCTTACATGCATAGGCTTTCTTTGCAGTAGGAATTCTCTTGTATCTGAGATTTGTCATTTGAATTAAAGCTCTCCCACTTATATATTTCTATTCAGTAAGAATTTTCTGATGAATAGAGATTTTCTGTCAAGTTGAAAATTTTTCCACATGTATTACATTTCTATGCTTGTTCCCCTGTATGACTTTTAAAATGAAGAGTGAAAAATGACTGTAAAGAGCAGTCTACATTCAGGACACTCATAATGTTTCTCTCTAATTTGAATTTTCTCATATTCTATGGGGCTTTATTTCAGTTGGAAGCATTCCCATGTTCATTACAATACTAACTTATGTATGACTATTTCATGCTCAATGAGATTTAATGCCTGGCTGAAGAATTTCCAATATTCCTTTCATACACAGGGTTTTACTCCCGCATGTTTCTTTGATGTGACTGTAGCTTTCCCAAATTCATGAAATCCTAAATGGTTTCTCTGAAGGATTAATTCTCAGGTATGTCATGAGTTTGAAATTCCAAGAAAACATCACACTCATTACACTTAAAGGGGAGGATTACCATGTGGCACAAACTGGTAAAATTCATTGATTTCATTCTTTTCTCCTTACATAGATTCCCTCATGCTTAGGAAAGCATGACAGAAATTCCTTTACAGTGAAGTTACATTCATAGAAATGTTATATTGAGGAAAAAATGCCTGCAGTCAGAGAAAATATTTTCCAAATTTTCTTACATTCTCTGTGTTCATCATAAGTCTGTAGTGTTCTGAAAGTGGATATAGCTTCACACACAAGCCATTTGTTATTTGGTTTTTTATGCTTCTTAATGTCTTATGCTTCTTCATAGTTTGTGGGGTGCAGCAAAAGCAGTGGTTTGAGGGAAATTTATAGCATTGAATGTGTTCATTAGAAGGAGGAAATATCCAATATATAACATCTAAGCGTCCAATTGGGTGAGCGCAAAAATATATCCTTTTTATTTGTTCTATCATTCATGGCTTTCCTGTTTCAAATGAGCAACATATCCAGTTTGGTGAGTTCATAACTAGGAAATGGGAAAGTGATACAGCACTTGATTTTTCATGGGGACAAAACAACTGCACATAAATCAACCCTGGAACCTTCAGTTTTCTGAAGGAGAAGAAATGTGCAGCTTCCAAAGATGCATGAGTAAGGTCGCCCCGGAACGAAGGCCAACATGGCAAACCACGAAATCCTGAAGAATTCGTTTTGTACTAACTATTTTTGTTCAATTTTTTCCTTGTATTTATTTGGTTGAGATGCTCTATTTAATATTCTTTAAGTTTTACCAGGGAAATTATATCAGTTTTGCTTGCCTTTCCAAATCTGCACTTATTATTTATTATTGACTGGCCAAACAAAGTATTTCAAAATATTTTATATTCTTTATTATCCACGCAAAGTTGTGCTAATGCAAAATACCAGAAATCTCTGGGTCTTCATAAAGGGTATTTATTTAGGGTAGAAGCGTACAGTTACCACGCCATGAAGACTAAGTTTCCTCCTCCACCAAAGACACTTACCCCGTCTTGGATCAAGAGAGCTGCTGATGTTTGCCAGGGTTCAGGTTTCTTGGGTTCCTCTCTTCCCAGGCCTGCATTTCTCTCTGGGCTCAGCTCCTCTGTTGCCTCCACAAGGTCAGCGGTAGACTATGAGGCTCTCTAAACTTTGCCTCTCACCACATGGCTATCTATGAACTGTCAGGTGAATGGCTTGTCTCTTTTCCCCAGGGCCTTCTGTCTTTGCTCATTAGAACTCCAATATCAAAAGTACTCCAGTTGTGTCCTTTGCCATGTCTTTTTAGGTTTGAGACCCCACCCACCAAGGGGCCGGTTTCAACACCCTACTGACTGCAGGCCAGTCAATGCCCTTATCATAACTTATTCATGCCCAGAATAAGAGACCATTTTACGAGCATAATCCAATATCTTTTTAGAATTCCTAATGATATCAAACTGCTACATGTCCATTTACCCATATTATGCTACATATTATTTAATGGTGTATTTTAATGCTTTATTTATGTCCTAGGCCATGAATATCATTATTACTTTATGCATTCAATAGTCATTTAAATATGTGGATTTAATTAAGAGATAATTTTCTTCAATCCATACTGAACCTTGAACCTTCTGAGATTATTTTCTTTCTGCCTGAAGAATATTCTTTTACAAATCTTCTAAGTGAGTTGCTGCTAGCAAAATTATTAGTTTGTTGTTATTCTTTTTGATCTCTTTATATTTTTCTTTTCATCTTTTTTTTGAAATTTTATTTGTACATTTAATAATTGAAAATATAAACAATTATAAACTAAAAAGAAAACACAAATTAATATATATATATACATTTCTCAATTAAATGTAATGGATATATAAAAAATTTGGGGGATCAAACAAGATGTTACACAATATATTTGATTCATAGTAGGCAGAGAATCAATAAAGAAACGAAGGCACTCAACAATACATTAGAAGATTTGGACTTAATAGACATATACAGAAAAGTACACTCAAATACAGAGGGATTTACATTCTTCTCCAGTGCACATGGAACATACTCCAAAACAGACCACAAGCTAGGCCACAAAACAACACTCAATGAATTCAGAAAGACTGAGATTATACAAAGTAATATCTCTGACCACAACGGAATGAATTTGGAAATCAATAAGGGCCAGAGAAACAGGTTAGGCACAAGGATATGGAAGTTAAACAACACACTCTTAGACAAACAGTGGGTCAAAGAGGAAATTTCAAAAGAAATCAGTAACTACCTTGAAACTAATGAAAACAACAACACAACATATCAAAACCTATGGGATGCAGCGAAAGCAGTCCTGAGAGGGAAGTTCATAGCCATAATTTCATATATTAAAAAAGAAGAAAGAGCTAAAATTGAAGACCTAACTGCACACTTGGAGGAATTGGAAAAATACCAACAACCAAAACCTAAAAGAAGTAGAAAACAGGAAATAACCAAGATTAGAGCAAAACTAAATGAAATAGAGAATAAGAAAGCACTGGAAACAATAAACAAAACCAAAAGCTGGTTCTTCGAGAATATCAACAAAATTGACAAACCCTTAGCCAGACTAACAAAGAAAAAGAAAGAACAGATGCAAATACATAAAATAAGGAATGAGCAAGGTGATATACCTACTGACCCCACAGAAATAAAGAGTATCATAAGAGGATACTTTGAAAAATTATATGCCAACAAGAATGACAATTTAGAGGAAATGGACAAGTTTCTAGAAACCCACAAACAGCCGACATTGATGAAAGAAGAAATAGATGAACTCAACAGCCCAATTACAAGTAAAGAGATAGACTCAGTCATTAAAAACCTCCCAACTAAGAAGAGTCCAGGACCAGATGGCTTCACAGCTGAATTCTACCAAACATTCCGGAAGGAGCTAACACCAATTCTACTTAAGCTCTTCCAAAAATTTGAAGTAGAATGAATATTAACTAACTCATTCTATGATGCCAACATTACCCTAATACCAAAACCAAATAAAGATACCACAAGAAAGGAATATTACAGACCAATTTCTCTAATGAACCTAGATGCTAAAATCCTTAACAAAATACTTGCTAATCGCATTCAACAACATATCAAAAGGATTATACACCATGACCAAGTGGGTTTCATCCCAGGTATGCAAGGATCGTTCAATATAAGAAAATCAAACAATGTAATACACCACATAAACAAACTGAAAGAAAAAAATCACATGACCATCTCTATAGATGCATGAAAAGCATTCGACAAAATACAGCACTCTTTCCTCATAAAAACACTACAAAAGATAGGAATAGATAGAAACTTTCTGAAAATGATAAAGGGTATATATGAAAAACCCAAAGCTAACATCATTTTCAACGGTGAAATCCTAAAAGCCTTCCCTCTGAGATCGGGAAAAAGAAAAGGATGCCCACTATCACCACTCCTATTTAACATTGTCTTAGAAGAACTTGCATGAGCACTGAGACATGAAAAGTACATAAAAGGCATCCAGATTGGAAAAGAAGAAGTAAAAATTTCATTATTTGCAGATGACATGATCCTATACATAGAAAGCCCTGAGAAATCGACAACAAGGCTTCTAGAACTTATAAAGGAGTTCAGTAACGTTGCAGGCTATAAGATAAATGCTCAAAAATCAGTAGCATTTCTGTACATCAATAACGAGCAAACTGAAGAGGAAATCAGGAAAAAAATACCATTTACAATAGTAAATAAAAGAATCAAATACCTAGGAATAAATTTAACTAAAGACGTAGAGGACTTATATACAGAAAACTACACAACACAGTTAAAGGAAATCAAAGAACACTTAAATAAATGAAAAATATTCCCTGTTCATGATAGGAAGACTAAATATCATCAAGATGTCTATCCTAACCAAACTAAACTACAGATTTAATGCAATCCCAATAAAAGTCAACAAAATAATTTTTAAGGAAAGGGAAAAACTAACCACAAAATATATTTGGAGAGGCAAGAGGCCCCGAATTGCAAAAGATATATTGAAAAAGAAAAATGAAGTTGGAGGTATCACATTACCTGACTTTAAAACATACTACAAAGCTACAGTGATCAAAAATGTGTGGTATTGGCACAAGGATAGATCTACTAACCAATGGAACCGGTTTGAGAGTTCTGATATAGATCCTCGCATATACAGTCATCTGATATTTGACAAGGCCATGAAACCCACTCAGTTGGGAGAGAGTGGCCTCTTTAACAAGTGGTGCTTGGAGAACTGGATATCCATACCAAAGAATGAGAGAAGAATACCATCTCACACCTTATACAAAAATCAACACAAGATGGATCAAAGATCTAAATATAAGAGCCAAAACCATAAAAACCTTGGAAGATAATGTAGGGAAGCATCTACAAGACCTTGTAATAGGAAATGGTGTCATGAACTTCACAGCCAAAGCACGAGCAACAAGAGAAAAAATTGATAAATGGGATCTCCTCAAAATTAAAAATTTCTGCACCTCTAAGGATGTTATTAAGAAAATAAAAAGGCAACCTACCCAATGGGAAAAAATATTCGGCAACCATATATCTGATAGGAGCCTAATATCCTGCATATATAAAGAAATCCTTCACCTCGAAAATAAAGGGACAAAGAACCCATATAAAAAATGGGCAAGTGACCTGAAAAGACACCTCTCCAAGGAAGAAATACAAATGGCTAAAAAGCACATGAAAAAATGCACAACATCACTTGCTATCAGGGAAATGCAAATCAAAACTACAATGAGA
>JAKSZT010029768.1:0-10874 GCA_026826555.1 Tolypeutes matacus | reverse complement strand
ATGGTGTTAATACAAGGAAAACGCGGCGTCTGGCCTGTGGTAAGGGCTCAGTTAATGTGAGCCTTAATTGTTGGGAGTGGTGGGTGAAGCCGCCCATCCTCCCTCTCGTCCTCAGTTTCCCCGTTTATAAAACCGAGGGGAGAGCTGCACTGGAAAATCCGCCAAAGCCGGGCGCAGCTCCTGAGGTTCTGGGCACGTGGCTCTGTTTCTGGAGTCAGACAGGCCCCCTTTGTCAAAGGAACAAGGGCACCGGACAGGGTTCAACAGGCAAGGATGGCTTTATTGAGTAGCTGTAACAGCAGGGGGAAGAGAGTAAAACTCAACTTCCCGGAAAAACCCAGAACAGCTTTTTAAGGATTGGGGTAAGTTGGAAGAAAACCCCAAGAAGATAGCAAGGGATAAGTGAGAGGTTAGCTGGGGGTTCCAATTAGGACTGTTTACATCAAGATGGGGGAGGGATTTACTGAGGTCACCATCAGGGCTCCCTGATGGGGAATATTTTCTTTTGCCATAATTAGCCCACCTGGTTGCTGTAAGAACCAGGGGAGAGGAGCAGGGAGGTATGAGCTACCCAGTTAGGAGCCCCTCAGGTGCCTGGTAGGCAGGTGAGAGGGAGAGGGGAGGGGAGGGGAGGATCAGGGGTGAGATTGCTAGTTACAACTGTCAGGGTCTGAAGTTGTCCTCTTTCCATTTGTGTTCCTCTATGTGCTGTACCTGTCCCCTAGTCCCGCTGAACGCTCAGCCCCTCTCCATTGTAGTTGGTGTTGCTTCTCAGGATCTTGGAGGGAGCTAAGAGGCACACAAGCAGTTAGCTGGCAGCTTGTCAAGGGAAAGGAAGACAGTCTTAACTTGTATCCTAGTTCTTTGACTTCTTGCTGATTGACATGGTTGAGGTAGTTAAGCCTTAGGTTGGTCTTCTGTCAAATGGGGACAGTTATCTAGTTGGTAGGGCAGTTCTGTGATTTCCTTTGTTCAGTAAACATTTGCTGGGGCAACAGCAGTGACATCAGGTGCCTGCAGGAGAGAGGTGTGAAGCATGTCAACAAAACTAAATAAATAAACAGAGTCCCTGTGAGACATGGTGGGCAGGAAACAAACAGGATGTTGTGACAGTGGATCAGTAAACATCTGGGGCCTCTGCTGTGCACTGTCCTTGGGCCAGGTGTACAGTAGGGAACAAGATGAACAACATGTCCTGGCCTCGTGGAGCTTATCAGGATAAAGATGGGAGAGAGAAGAAGCTAGTCAAGTAAACTGGATACTTATCTTGGATGGTTAGGTGCAACATCGCTGAATAGGTGATATTTGAGTAAAGATGCAATGGAGGCAAGGAAAGGAGCCCTGAGGCTCTTTAGGTAGAGGGCACAGCAAGTAGAGAGGGATGGGGAAGAGCCTTTTTAGGAGGGTGATCAGGGAAGGCCTCTCTTGGTGGGTAGGAGCTTTCCAGGGGAGAGGAGACAATGCCAGGGGTTCTTTTTTTTTTTTTTTTTTAAGATTTTATTTATTTATTCATTTATCCCCCCCTTGCTGCTTGTGCTCGCTGGGTCAGCTAACCACGCCGCGCGGGCGGGCTTGCCTTCACCAGGAGGCCCCGGGAACCGAACCCGGGGCCTCCCATATGGTAAACGGGAGCCCTACTGATTGAGCCACAGCCGCTTCCCCGGGGTCCTTAACCTCTGTTGATTTTGCCCCATGGGGGAGATTGGGTAATGTCTGAAGACCTTTTTAGTTGACACAATGGAGACTGGGGTGCTAGCGGCATGTAATGGATAGAAGCCAGGGATGCTGCTCAACATCCCACATTGCCCTGGAAGGCCCCCAGAGCAAAGAATGACCTGGTCCCAGGGATCATAGTGCTGAGGCTGCCGACAAGTTCTCATGGAAAACCCTGAGGGAAGCGCAAGCTGGGTACCATTTGGTCACTATTTTCTATTGCTGCTGGCACAAACTGCCAGAAACTTATGGCCTAAAACCACAGAAGTTTATTATCTGCACAGTAGTTCTGTAGGTCAGAAGTCTGACACCTGGCTTGCCAGGCTGAAATGAAGATGTCGGCAGGGCTGTATTCTTTTCTGGAAGCCCTAGGAGAACCATTCCCTTCCTTTTCCATCTTCCAGAGGTTTTCTGCGTTCCTTGCCTTCCTCCATCTGAAAACCAGCAACATTCCACCTCCCTCTAATGCTCTTCTGTAGTCAACTTCTCTCTCTGACCACAGCCAGGAAAAGTTCTCTGGTTTTAACAATTCATGGATTAGATTTGGTTCTCCCAGATAATCTCCTTCCAGGGTCCTGACCCCTGATCACATCTGCAGAGTTCCTTTTGCTTTTTAAAGTACCATAATCAATCGTTCCAGGGATCTAATTGCGGACATCTTGGGGATGAGGGGGTTGGGAATTATTCTGCCAAATACAGTCACTGTGGCTAGAAGGTGGAGATTGAGGGGAAAGTGGTGAGAGATAGAGGAGTATGGCCTTGTGCTTTTTTTTTTTTTTTTTTTTTTTTTTCCTTTCTTTCTTTTATTCCTTTAAATTTTATTGGATTTGGTCAATGGAGGTGAACTACTCACTCAACAGTATTCATATTTATGGAGTGCTGGGTATTGGTCTGCATGATTAGGCTACAACAGTGAAAAACAACCAGGCAAAATTCTCTACAGCCTGGGGCCAAATGGCCAGATGGAAGTGGACGAGGAGCTCACGTTCTTGTGGAGGCAGACAAGAGACAAATACAGTGTAGAGGCAGGTAGATGGAGAGAAGTGCCGTGGAGAGGAAGGAAGCAAGAAAGGGAGAGAGACGGAGAGGACCAGGGAATGGGTTACCATTTTAGATAGAATGATCAGGGAAGGCCTTAGTGAAAAGGTGACATTTGGGCAGAGAAGCAAGAGGAGGGAGCAGGCCCCTTTTATTCTAGCCAGAAGAGCCCAGTGCAGAGGTCCTGAAGCCAGAATATGCGACCTGTGTTCTGGCAAGAGCAGGAGGGCCCGGGTGGCAGATAATGAGCTGTTGATGTTGGGAGATGAAGGTGAAGAAGCATCTGAGGGCTAGATCCTGGAAGGGTTTTGTGAGCCATCACTTAAACTGGATTGGCAAAGAGTTACACAAGGACCCTAGGTCTGGTTTTGTAAAGAAACCATTCATTTCCATGTTGCCAGGAACCAGAGGTCCTTACTACCAGTGCTGGGTTTCCGACTCAGCATTCTCAGTGAAGGAAACCACACTCATCGCACATTAACCGCCCCCTACCTTGCCAAATCCAGAGTCTTAAATGTCTTTTTTACTCTGATTATGCCATGGCGTCATAGGGACCCAACACCACCTGCAGCTTGCTGGATTATACTTCAGATTTCTGGTTTTGCTATGGTCACATTTGTGGGACAATTCTTTTTAAACAGTGTCATTCCCTTGATGTGTACAACATAACATTTCTTGTAGATCCAAATTTATGTGGGCACAGGAATAACTCCATGTTTTCTTTTTAGAAACATCTACCTGGGACCTCTCGTCTTTCCCTTTGTGTTTGTCATTTTGGTGAATTACTATAAGATTGCAGTTCCTGCTAAAAGGCCCCACACTGCATTATGTTAAATGACTCTTTTACAAATCTACTAAATTTCCTTACATTATTCCAGCGAAAAATTTAGTGGATCCAGAAATACAGGGATTGTTTTGAGAAGTTGTGTGACTTGAGAGAGCACCTAGAGGCATGACAGATACAGAGTAGGTCCTCTCTAAAGATGAAGAAAGAACATCTTTAGTTTATGAAAGTACCAGAGTGATGTAAAATAATGAAGTGAAATATTATAAAGTAAAGGCTGGTTGCCTGATACTGCCCTGTAATTCTCATACTGGGTCTTTGGGAACACAGTATGTTCATTTTACCTTAAAATCCTATCTCTGGTTCCTCTCATTGCCATCATCATTGCCATCATTGTATCATCTCTTGCCTCCTTTCCTATAATGGATCTTGTATGATGTGACTCAAGTCCTTTTAGAACACAGTCAGTAGATCGAATTTTGTTTTTGAGTCGATGTGAACCTTAGCTGTTTTTCTCTGTTTTATTACACATACCAAAAAAATCTATCTTTTCAAGTGAACAGTTCAGTGTTTATTTATTTATTTTTTATTTTTTTAAAGATTTTTATTTATTTATTCATTTATCCCCCCCTTGCTGCTTGTGCTCGCTGGGTCAGCTAACCACGCCGTGCGGGCGGGCTTTGCCTTCACCAGGAGGCCCCGGGAACCGAACCCAGGGCCTCCCATATGGTAAACGGGAGCCCTACTGATTGAGCCACAGCCGCCTCCTGTTCAGTGTTTATTATATTCACAAAATTATGCAACCACCAGCACTATCTAATTCCAGAACATTTCATTACCCCAAAAAGAAACCCTATTCCCATTAGCAGTCACTCCCAATCCCTAATCGTCAACCCCAACCACCAGCTCTTGGCAACATTTAATTTACTCTCTCCCCTAGGGATTTACCTATTCTGGACATTTCATCTAATTGCAATTATACAATATGGGCTCTCGTTTGTGCCTTATTTCATTTAGGATAATGTTCTCAATGTTCATCCATGTTGCTTTTATCAGCATTTCATTCTTGTGCTAAATATTATTTCTTTTTATGAACATACCATATTTTGTTTAGCCATGAATCCATTATTGTACAGTTAGAAACTTTCCACTTTTTCTGCTATTATGAATAGCAGTACTTTTGTTATCGATGTCCTAATAAGTTATTTCATTGTGATTTGCATTTGTATTCCCTAGTGACTAAGGATATTGAGCATCTTTTCATGTGCTTGCTGGCCATTTGTATATCTTCTTTGCCCATTTTTAAATGGGCTTAATTTTATTTTTGAGGTGTAAGGGCTTTGTATATATTCTGGATATTAGAACTTTAGCAGATATATGATTTGCAGTTTTTTCTCATTCTGGGGATTGTCCTTTCATTTTCTTGCACATGCAATGTATGTGCAAGTGTGATTTCCTGAACATACTAATCATACAATTATATAACCAGCTATGTATGAACATCCATAAGCATAAAAGCTAATGCATAATCAAAGCAAATGCTAAATAGTAACTTAGGGATTTAAGCAAGAGTAAAACCACAGCACAAGGAGTCGGGTCTGAGACGCTCTAGACTGACCTTGGCTCCTGTCTGCAGACAAAATAAATGTAAGTTCTGCTTAACTCTCATTTTTTTTTTTTTTTTCTCTACATCTCTGGTTATCCCCAAAGGCCTAACTTTGAGGCCTAACACTTTCATTTTCTTCAAGCAGTACATCAGGGTCAGTCTGCCCAAGTTAAAAAACCTGGGAGAAATTCCTCAAATGCCCTATACTTCAGTTTCTTCACCCATAAAATGGGTGTGATAATGGTCCTTTACCCATCTCAGAGTGTTGTTTTGAGGCTGTGGGATTTACTATAATTAAGTGTCCGTCATTTGGCTTTTTTTTTTTTTTTTTTTTGAGTTTAGCAGAAATATATTGTGGCTAAAATCCAGAAATCAGAAGAAAAAGCCCAATGAAAAAAAATGATACAAAGTATTTTCCCAGAATGCTGGTGAGAGCCTGGTGCGTCCAAGCACCAGCAGGAGCACCCGCGGCCCCGCGAGGAGAGGACCGCCGGGCGGGTCTCCAGCTCCTCACGAGGGTGGGAAGAGGCATTCCCAGGAAATCTCACCTTAGGACAAAAGTCCCAGCCGTTTTGGTAAGACAGAAGGATCCGGATGGCGGTTTCCGAGGAAGCCGGTCGCGTGGCCCTGGCCAGGCCTTGGCCTGGGTGCTCCTGAGAGATGGCAAGACGCGAGCAGAAGCTGAGGCAGGCTTGGGGTTAAAGAGTTCATAATGTAGACCACACTCTCTCCCACTCAGTTCTGAGTGGTGTGTGCTGATTTAAAATGGCGTACATCCATTGCCACAACAGTACTCGGGACAACCTCCAACTCCCAAAGAAGCCGCTGTATTTCAACTGCTCATCCCCTCCCTACCCAAAAACTGTCAAGTGGCCACTGGCTCCACCTCATTGTTATAATTTCTTGCATTGCTAGAATCACCATATGTGAGCAAGAGAATACCATCAAGTCCACTCTAGTCCATAGTTCTTCCCCCAATCCAGAGGCGACTGGGATGGTGATGTCCACTCCAACTCCAAGTGAGAGAGGGCTTATATCCCATGGATATGGTGGGTGGGATGATCCTGCCTGCAGATGCAGGCCCTCTCCATTCCCTGGGATGGCCGTTCCGTGTAATATTTTAGGTAATCTAAGCACCTCTTAAAATATATGTGTGTATATATATATATATATAAATAACATTTTTGTAAGCAAATACACATATATGCATATATATTTATATATCATTTTGCAAATGTTTGTATGTATTGTGAGAATTTTGATTTTTACCCATAATAAAAAAAAAAAAAAAAAAAAAGAGTTCATAGTGATCCTTTAGAAAAACCCTATGCTGTGCATTTCAGATGAGATAAAAACATTTCATGCGCCAATTAAGTTTCAGTCCTAACTTGACCTTGGAGCGGGGCTCCAAGGCTGGCGCTGGCCGTGCTGGCGGCGCTGGCGGCGGCCCGGGGGAGAAGGCGCCCCCTGCGGGAGCCTGGCGAGCGCGGCTGCGGCCTGTGCCCACCGGCCCGGCTCCCACACCGCCGCCGCCTTGGCCTAGTTCCTGAATACTTCTTAAAGTTGCCCTTTTCTTTTGGTATTTGGAACCAGTAATTCGTTAGCCTTCTTTTGTCTCTCAGATTAAAAATCCCCGAAAGCCTCATAGAATGTAGTCCTTTTTCCTGAAATATGTACTATTTTAAGCCAGACTTTGGTACTTGATGCATTTTGACGTTTTGCTCCGGTACTCGTCCTTTGGTATTTCCCGGGCAAGCTAGAACTTGTCAGTGTAGGTTGCCTCGTGACTCGCTACCCTTTCCAGCCAAAACAAAGGGTCACTCAGTCACTCGGTAGCTCTTGCCCTGTGCACATCCCGTTGAGGTCTTATCTTAGCTCCTTGGTCATCATGTGTATTTTTTGCATTTTTTTTTCTCATTAGGGGTCCTAAAAAAATGGGCAGAGATAGTGCTGAGCAGAAAAGAAAATTGATTTGTATCATCACTGAGCAAAAAAAAGAAAAAAGAAAGAAGAGGTAAATATGATTCCGCCGTGGCAGCCATTGGAGGGATAGAAGCCATGGCTTTGCGCTACCCCTGGCCGTGGGCCTCAGCAAGGCCCATAAGGTGACCAAGAACGTGAGCAACCCGGGGCACCGCTGCCATTGCTGGTCCTCACCAAGCACACCAAGTTCGTGTGGGACATGATCCGAGAGGTGTGTGGCTTTGCCCCATAGGAGCAAAGCGCCATGGAGCTGTTCAAGGTTGCCAAAGACAAGCAGGACCTCAAGTTCATCAGGAAAAGGGTGGGGATCATCTGTGTGAAGAGGAAGAGAGAGGAGCTGAGCAACTTCCTGACTGCTGTGAGGAAAGCGGCTGCCAAGAAAGACTGAGCCCCCTCTCTTTGTGTAATAAAAACTTGGAGAGAGAGAAAAAAAAAGAGGTAAGTATGAGAGTGGTATTTGCATTACAGATCTTGCTAGGGAATACGGGATGCCTAGAACAACAGTATCCATTATCATTAAGAATAAATAAGTGATTTTTTAAAAAAGACTGATATTGCAAAAGGAATTAAAACAGTAACAAAGCAGTGTTGCCAAATAGGAAGTTGAAAAGCTGTTATTAGTTTGGGTAAACAAGAAGCAACAGTGCATCCGAAGTCATGATATGTGAAAAAGCAAAAGTGTTGCATGCCAATCTTTTGAAAAACTGGAACTGAGTGATGAGAATGTTGAAGTTTTTAAGGTCAGCCACGGATGCTTTGATAATTTTAAAAAGAAGACTGGCATCCATAGTGCTGTGAGGCATGGCAAGGCAGCAAGTGCTATTAAAAAGGCTGCTGATGAATTTGTCAGTGAATTTCAAGACTACATAGAGACTGAGGGTTCTGTTCTCCAACTTTTTAACTGTCATGAGACCTGAGTTTTTTGGAAAAAAAAAATGCTGAGTAGAACCTACATCACAAAATACAAGAAGACATTGCCAGGCTACAAACCAGTGAGGACAGGCTTACTCTATTGTGTGGGAATGCTAGTGGGGACTTAAAACTCAGGCCTCTACTAGTCTATCATAGTGAAAACTTGCAAGTTTTCAAGAAGCGTAATATCATAAAAAGCAAACTCCATGTGAAGTGGAGAGCAAACAACAAAGATTGGGTCATGAAGCAATTTTTCACTGAGTGGATAAATGAAGTCTTTGGTCCCTCAGTGAAAAAAAATATCCTGGAGAAAGAGTTGTCTCTGAAAGCTCTCCTACTTTTGGACAGTGCACCTGCCCACCCTCCAGGCTTAAAGGATAACTTACTGGAGGAGTTCAACTACATCAATATGAGGTTCCTGCCCCCCAGCACTACTCCTCTCATCTAACCCATGGATCAGCAGGTCATTTCAAACTTCAAAAAGTTGTACACCAAGGCGCTTTTCCAGAGGTGCTTTGAGATCACCACTGACACCCAGTTGACCCTCACAGAATACTGGAAGGAGCATTTCAATATCCTGCGCTGCCTTAACCTTATTGATAAGGCCTGGAATGAAGTCTCTTATAGGACAATGAATTCAACATGGAAGAATTTGTGGCCAGAAGCTGTCACTCAAGAAAGACTTCGAAGGGTTTGAGGCGGACTCCAAGCCTGCAGGTACAGAGGGTGCAGTTGTACAGGATATTGTATCTTTGGGGGTTGATGCTGCTGATGCTGAGGAGTTAGTGGAGGAACATCATGAAGAGCTCAGCACTGAGGAGCTGCAGGAACTACAGAAGCAGCAGCAACAAGAGGTGGCTGAAGAGATTTCTTCAGGTGAAGAGGAGATAAGGGAGGATGTCCCCAGTTCCTTGATAAAAGAAATGTGTGCAAAATGGGTAGAAGTTCAAAACTTTGTGGAGAAGTAATATCCAGACAAAGCTCTGACAAGCAGAAATGTGAATTTATTGAATGACCAAACAATTTCATACTTTTGAGGAATTCTGAAAAGACAGAAACAGTCTTCATTGGATAAGTTTTTAGCAAAGGTAACACAGTGTGTCAAAGCCTGTGGTGCAAGTTGATAAAAGGCAGAAAAGAGAAAGAACACCTGAAGTGCAAGTGCCCGATGTTCTATTGGAGGGGGACTCCCCTTCCAAGCAACACTACATGTAACCTCTCCTCCACACCACTTTCCTTCCACCATCCCATTAGGCCATGGACTCTTCTCAGTACATGTAAAGTGAAGTTTTTATTTTATTTAACCAAAGTATCTGTTAACTTTCAGGTTTATTTCTCATGTAAAGTGATATACAACCCTATCTTTTTACATATTGCCTTTAAAATGTGCGAGACCTTTGGGTTAGGAACACATTAAATTTATTTACATTATTCCTTATGAGAAAAATTTGGTATTCATCTTTTTTGGTATTTGTTGCACCTCCTGGAACCAATTAACGGTGAATGTCGAGGTATCACTAATCCTATATTTCCTGGGGTTTTCATGCCATGTCCTTATTGGCTTTTTTTTTTTTAAAGATTTTATTTATTTATTCATTTATCCCCCCCTTGCTGCTTGTGCTCGCTGGGTCAGCCAACCACGCCGGGCGGCCCGCCCCCACCAGGAGGCCCCGGGAACCGAACCGGGGCCCCCCATATGGTAAACGGGAGCCCCACTGACTGAGCCACAGCCGCTTCCCCCCTTATTGGCTTTTAAAAATTCCCAGGCCCTAGGTACTAAAGGATAAAAGGCCCCAACCCAAGACCCTGTGCAGTCTGACATCTGAGCAAGCCCCCCTGAGAGAAGATACGGGGAGTCAGTGTCTCGGGTGGGGAAGACTGGGAATCTGGAGGGCAGGGGCTGAAATTCCCTACACATATGAGGCAGGTTTCCGGATCCGAGTGAATGGGGTTGTTTGGACCTGTCCAGGGGTCCAAGCTCAGCACAGCCCTTCAGGTGGGCATGATAAAGATAAAGGGCGCAGGGGCATCCAGGCCTTCAATCCCCGCTCCCCTTAGGGTGGCCCTAAGCCTGCAGGTGGGGGGCTGAGTGGAGTAAGGCTGGGCTCACAGACCAAACCCTGCGCCCTCGTCGAGGAGACGCGTGACCACAGCTCCCCTGCCGTCTTCATACTTCGACCTCTTGGCCTTCCTCTTGCAAAAATCCCTCACTTTCCTCCGCTGACATCCCGTAGCGACTCCACGCATCCCTAGCCGCACACGCGCAGAAGGCCCTTCCCGGCCTCGCGGACGCGGGACAGGCTGCGCCTGCGCCCAACTCCGCCACTCATTGGCTGGGAGCGACTGTTCGTCTGGCAGTTGTCGGAGGAGATGCAGGCAGGAACGCCCTTCGCTCTCATTGGCTGGAAGTTGTCCGCTGCGACCGAGTCGGGAACGCTCTTGGTTACTAAGATACCGGCAATTTCCTCTCCTTACCCCAGTCCTAGGCTCCCTCAGGACTAAGCTAGTCCTTTCGACCAATGGAAAATGGGCCGTGAGCGCGCCTTGATTTGCTCGCACCAGAGAAGCGAGAGCGGGGCGGGGCGGAGCGCGGCCAATGGCGGCGGGGCAGGCCCTGTAAAGGGACCCGGCGCCTCTCGCGGGCCTCTCCTCTCCTCTCGCTACGGGACGTTTCTTCCGCGGTCCTACGGGAAGGGGAAGGAGACAAGATGGCGGGGGCGACAGTGACGCCTTGGGCTGCCCCAGCGCGGTTGTCGTAGACGAGCCCCGCAACGAGGATGTGCAGGTCGGGAGGATTCAGGGGCCTCGGGAAAGACGGCGAGGGGGACCTGGGGGCCC
>JAKSZT010029748.1:2689280-2716889 GCA_026826555.1 Tolypeutes matacus | reverse complement strand
CACTCTAGGCCCCACCCACCAGAGGGATTTGACTGGCCAGGCTCTCCCTAGCCCCTGAGGAATGTGGCCCACCCCCTGGAAAGCCTGGAGCAGCAGCACTATTCATGAGCAAAGGGGCGGAAGTGTCTCCTCCTTCAAGTGCTGGGACATGCCCATTCCACACACATGGGTGGGGCTTCACTCCTGACCAGAGAAGATGTCCTCAGTCCAGACCTCAGCCTTCATGGTTCTGCCTTTGACGTCCTTTTCCCTTTAATCTGTCCCTTTTAGTCCAAGCTGGCAGTGATTCTGTTCATCCAGATCTCGCAAAAGAAACTTGTTCATTTTGGTGCAGGACATGGGTCCGGACCGTCAGACAGTAGAATGTTCCACAAATCCTTCCTGGATAACTGCATTTCCAATCCTGACTTGCATTGAAATGCCTATCTGGTTCCAAGTCCAATTAAATCTTCACATGGGGCACTATTCTTTTAAAAAAAATTTTTTTTTTTTATATTTTAAAAGATGCTTAGATTACATAAATGTTACACAAAAATTACAGGGATTCCCATGTTTCCCACCTCCCACTCCTCCCACAACATCCTTCATTCGTGTAGCTCATCACCTGCAATGGATCTACACATCCTGGGGCTTTGCCACTGAGCATGGACCACAGTTCACATCGTAGACCCCACTCTCTCCCACTCAGTTCTGCATTAGTATATGCTGATATTAACACTATTCTTTGGTGACTTGTTTTTCAGAAACTCAGAATTTTCCATACCATCAATTTCTGGTTTCTTTGTGTCCAGGAGTTCAGTTCTCAGCTTATCCTTTTTCTCTATATATTTTACTGTAAGCTGCAAGGGGAAGCCTAGGCACACTTTCCAAACTTAGTTTGGAAATGTCCTCAGCTAAATATCCAAGATTTTCACTTTCACATTTTACCTTCCATCTGACATCAGAACACAATTTTGCAAGTTCTCTGCCACTGTAAAACAAGATCACCTTTCTTGTAGTTTTCAGTGACACGTTCATCATTTCTAAGGCCTCATCAGAAGTACCCTTAGCACATCCACATTTCTACCAACAGTCTCTTCAAAGCAATCTGTGCCTTTTCTATCAAGTGTCTCACAGCCCTTCCCGCCTTTACTCATTAACCAATTTAAAGGCTTATTTGTTTTTTGTTTCCTTTTAATAGCATTTTTGGTGTTTATAATCACAGTACCCCCACTTTCCTGGTACCAAAATCTGTTTTAGTTTGCTAAAGGCTGCCAAGGCAATATACCAGAAACTGCTTGGCTTTTACAGTGGGGACTTGTTAACCTAAAAGTTTACAATTCCGAGGCTGAGAAAAGTATCCAAAATGCCCTCTTCTCCGTTATGGCTGCAGGGAATCCTGAACTCCACTACACATAGCCGTGTCTGCTGGTCTCTGCCTTCTTCTCTAGGCTCCATTGCTTTCAGCTTCTGGCTACTTCTGTGCCTTTCTCTCTCCCAGATTCCATTGATCTCCACGTCCTGCTCTCATGTCTTTCTCAGCTTCTCTGGGTTCCTCTCTGAGCTCCTGGGTCTTTTCTCTCTGCTCTTTATCTCTGAAGCCATCTCCTTTATAAAGGATTCCAGCAAGAGAAGGAAGACCCACCCTGGTGCACCACCAATGCATTACAATCCGAGGCCCTTAACTGAAGTGATCCACCCACAAACAGGTCCTAATCTATAGGAATGGATTAATTTAAGAACACGACTTTTGATTTCCTTTTGTCTTATTTTCTTTTATCTACTTTATCTCTGCTCTAATCTTTGTTATTTCTTTCCTTCTGCTCTTTATTTTGCTCTTTTTCTAGTTCCTTAAGGCATACAGTTAGGTTTTTTATTTGAGATCTTTCTTTTTTAATGTAGGTATTTCAGATATAAGTTTCCCTCTGAACACCATTTTCACAACATCACATAAATTTGGGAATGTTACGTTTTTGTTTGCTTCAAGGTATTTTCTAATTTCTTGCGTGATTTCTTTTTTGACTCATCAATTGTTTAAAGTGTGTTTTAATTTCCACATATTTGTGAAATTCCTTCTATTATTGATTTATTCCATTGTGTTCAGAGAAGACAGATTTATATGATTTCAGTCTTTTTCAAAACTTAAGGCTTGCTTTGTGGCCTCACTTTCAGTCTGTCCTGGAGAATGCTGCATGTGCACCTGAAGGTCGTATGTCCTGCTGGGTGGAATGCTCTCTACATGCCTGCTAAGTCTAGTCTAGTTGGTTTATGGCACAGTTCGCGTCCTCTGTGTTCTTACGCGTCCTCTATCTGTTGGAAGCGGGTATCGGAGTCTCCAGCTATTATTACGATCTGTTTCTCCCTTTAATTCTGTCCCATTTTTGCTTCGTATATTTTTAGCTTTGTTGTTAGATGTGTGCATGTTTATAGTTTTAAATTTTGTTGGCTTGAACTCCTTTTCAATATATAATGTCCTTCTTTGCCTCCCTTAACCTTTTTTGATGTACAATCTGTTTTGTTTTGTAAAATAACCACCCTGTCTCTCTTTTGGTTACTATTTACATGAAATATCTATTTCCTCCATTTAATTGCTCTTTTTAAAATTATTTATTTATTTATTTATTTCTCCCCACCCCCTCGTTGTTTGTACTTGCTGTGTCTCTTGTCTTCCTTGTTTCTTTAGGAGACACCAGGAACTGAACCCGGGATCTCCAATGTGGGAGGGAGGCACCTAATTGCTTGAGCCACCTCCGTTGCCTGCTTTGTTGTGTCTCTCATTATGTTTTTCTTCTTGTGTCTCTTGTGTCATCTTGTTACATCAGCTTGCCATGCCTGTCCATCATCACATCAGCTCCTTGTCTTTGCTCATCTGCTTTAGGATGCATTGGGAACCTGTGCTCCCTGCTTTGTTGTGTCTCATTATGTTTTTCTTCTTGTCTCTTATTGCATCATCTTGTTGTGTCAACTTGCCATGCCTGCCCATCATGCCAGTTCTCTGACTTCTTTAGGAGACACCGGGAACTGAACCACAGACCTCCCATGTGGTAGGCGGGAGCTCAGTAGCTCGAGCCACGTCTGCTTCCCTCCATTTACTTTCAACTTCATTGTATCTTTGTGTCTAAATTGCATCTCTTATAGATATAGATCATGCTTTTAATCTTTTCTTTCGATCTTTGACCTTTAAATCAAGATTTTAATTTAGTTATCTCTAAAATAACTATTGATAAATAAAGACTTCTGCCATTTAGCTATTTATTTTCTTATATATATATGTCTTATATATGCTTTGTTCCTCAGTTCCTCCATTGCCCTTTTTTTTTTTTTTTTTTTTTTAATTTCCATTTTTATTTCCTTCTTTCCTCTTCTGTATAGTTTTTAGTTATTTTCTTAGTGATTACTTTGGGGGTTAAAATTAACATCTTTAACTTACAACAACAACCTAGCTTGAATGATACCAACTTAGTTTCAGTCATAAACAAACACCACTTTGCTCCTATACAACTCTGTCTCTTCTCTTTTATATTAATTGTCACAGATTTCATTTTTATACATTATTTTCCCATTAACATAGATTTATAATTATTGGTTTATGCATTTGCTTTTAAATTGTATAGGAAAAAAAGCTGCATATCAGAAGTAAAATAATGCTGGCTCTTTTTTTTTTTTTTTGGCTTTTGAATTTATCTATATAATTTCCTTTATTGGTGTCATTTATTTCTTCATATGACTTTGAGTTGCTATTTATTGCCCTTTCATTTCAGCCTGAAGGACTCTAGCTTTTCCTTTAGGAAAAGTCTACTACTATGTAACTCCCATAGCTTTTGTTTATATAAGAATGCCTTAATTTCATTTTCATTCTTGAAGAATAATTTTGCTGGATATAGGATACTTGGTTAACAGTTCTCTTCTTTCGGCACAGTAATTCGTCATCCCACTGCCTTCTGGCTCTGTGATTTCTGATGAGAAATGATTTTATTGTATGGGCCAAGTCACTTTTCTCTTGCTGCTTTCAGGATTCTCTCTTTGACTATAAATGAGTATTTCTTTGCCTTCATCCTGCTTACAGTTCATTCATTCTCTTGGATTTATGATTTCATCTATTTCATCAAATTTGGGAAGTTTTCAGCCATTATTTTTTCCAAGCATTCTTTCTATGCCTCTCCCACGCCCTCCTTTTCTGGGGCTTCTTTAGGTGCATATTGGCCACTTGATTGTGACCCATGGCTTCTCTCAGTCTCTGTTCACTTTTCTTCATTGTTTTTTCTTTCTGGTCTTCAGATTGGGTAACTTCAAGTTCACAGATCTTTCTTCTGCCTGCTCACATCTACTGTTGAACCCCATTCGGTTAGGGTTCCTGCTCTCGATGTTGTAGCCAGATTTTGTCTTAGGTTCTTGGCTAAGCTGCAGGAAAGGAATTTTAAGAGCAAGCCGCGTTGATTAGGCCAGTAATTTGTTAAGGTAGAGAGGGAAGAGAAATGGGAGAAAATAACAGATCATGTGTCCCAGGTAGAGAGGAAGTGGCTGAACAATGATAAAGAGGGCCAATTTACAGACTAAATCCCCAGGTTTACTTGTGCATTGATCCAGGCAGGGGCAAAGAAGGCTAGAACAGAGCAAGGACAGGGACAGAACAGACACAGGGACAGGGCCAGTTCACGTTAATGCATGCCTTTTTTTTTTTTTTTTTTTTTTTTTTTAAGATTTTTTTTTTTTATTCATTTATCCCCCCCTTGCTGCTTGTGCTCGCTGGGTCAGCTAACCACGCTGTGCGGGCGGGCTTGCCTTCACCAGGAGGCCCCGGGAACCGAACCCGGGGCCTCCCATATGGTAAACGGGAGCCCTACTGATTGAGCCACAGCTGCTTCCCCATGCTTGCCTTTTAAACCATTAATTATTCCGCCCCTTTGCTAATGGCAGGGGAGGAGCTCCAGCTGTTTGCTGTTTTGATTGATTACCCCATCCCTCAATCCCCAAGGAGGACCCAATGATTAGGACCCTGGAGAATATCTGGGGCTTCTCCTGGCTTATGGAGGAAATTTCGTTCCAAATGGGGGAATCTCATGAGGGTCTTCCAACAGCCATCTTGGGGGTACTGAAGAATACGTGTTTAATCGCGGCGGTTTTTCTGCCAGGTTCCAGATCTGTTTATTGATTTCCTGTCTAGCCGGCTTCACTGTATCTGCTCAAACCAGCACAGTCTGATCCAGAAATACAGTCTCAGCGCGTGCTGCCAGTGTTTCCATTAGTACGCGAAGGATGTAGGCTTCATCAGGTTGGATTAAGTGACCTTCCTCAAATGGACTGTCCAAGACATCTACCTGATTAAAGAATCATGCTCGCCCTTTGCATATAAAATAAAACTAAAATTACGACTCTTTTAATGGAATAGATTGGTTATAAGGTCTCCTTATTTTAAACTTTATTATTCTCTTCCCCTTAGCGGATTTATTTTTCTAAATATATGGCTTAATTTCCCCAGTTATATGAAAGAATTCATGCTGAACTTAAAAAACAAAAACAAAAAAAAACTTGTGTTCTGCCAGCATTTTGACATAGATTTCCTTGAATGCCAGGAGCTTACAAAAAACCAAACAACGAAAGACAGCCTTCCCCAGTCTACATATTGGCTGCCTGGCACGCCTTTAGCACTTGGCCAGGTTGTTTATAGCTCTGTCTCAATCTTCACGTCTAGCTTGCATGAAGCCTAGAGATCAGCCGTGGCCAAAGCTGTGTCTTCTCTGTCTTTTCTGAGTGTATGTCCTATCCCAGGTTCCGTGTGTGGCTTTTATGGCTTTCTAAATTCCCTAGTATACATGGGTGCTTTTAATTGCCCTAATTTCCTAAAGAAACCATCTCCCCAACTTTTCCTCCCAGTTTTTATGCCATCTATTGTATGTCTTAGAGGTAATCTTTTGCTCTAGGAGCTGTGGGTTTTCCCCTTGCTTTACTATGTTTTCAAGCAATGCCTGTTGCTTTTCTGGCCTACATAGGTTCTAAATTCTGTAAAAAGATACAAATGCCTTGTGTTAGTCCTTTGGGGCTTTGGGTAGTGCACAGATAGGCTGGAATAGACAAACCCAATGATGTGTGAAAGAGGACTGCTCTGCTTCCTCTGGAACCAAGGGACCAAAGTTGCATACTAAGAGCGCAGGCTGTTGTCATTAAGATTGCCTTGGAGCCTGGGAGTGGGTGGGGTGAAGGAAGTAAGAGCCCCATAAAGCTTTCCTGTCTTTCTTTAAGTTGGGTTTTTCTTGTTTCAGCATTTGCTTGGTTGCTATAAGCTTTTTCCTGTTTTGTAGGGCTCTTGGCAAAGTTGGTTTTGACAGTTTCTGCTTGTTTTTTATGTTTCTGTGGAGAGACAAGCATTTGGAGCTGCCTACTCTGACATGCTGACATTACCCCTCCCTCACCTTGTCAGGTCCTTGTTCAAATGTCACCTAATCAGTGAGGTCCTCCCTGTTCACTGCCACCACCACTACTACCCTGGCTCCCTCTTCTGTGTTATCTTTTTTCCTAGTCCTTGTCATCTGACATCCTTAAACTATTTTTTTTCTGTTATTTTCTCCCCTCTAGAATGTAAATTTCCAAGAGGGCAAGGATGGTAGTATGCTTTGCTCCCTGACACATTCCCAGTGCATAGAACACGGCTGAATAGGCTGAGTGAATACTTGCTGAATGAATGTGTGGTTATAGCAGTGTAAGTTTAGGCTCTGTCTCTTCAGAAATTTGCTTACATTTTGGTTTCAGTTTCCCAAGTCTTTAATGGAAGTGAGAATGGGGGAGGTGGTGGATGGGACAGAAGTGTGGGGTTGAAGGGAATCAGGGAAAAGAGAATAGAAGGAAAATGATTTGTTTCCTATGAATATACCTCAGATTCATCCTAAGAATTTGTTTCTCTTCAGACTACCAAACAGGCTTTAAATTAATAAAAATTAAAAAAAAAAAAAAAAAAAAAAAACAACAACAAAAAAAAACTTTCATAGATTTAGGCTAATATAAGATGGGAAAAAAAAAACTAATGGTAGATTTCTATTAAACTGGAATTCCAATTGTTATCTGCTTAAAGAAGCAATAATTAAGTGAGGTGATGAAGTTAAGATAACTAGAAAATTACCTAGCACATAATAGATTCTCAAAATTATGGCTATTTTATCAGCACCCATCCTCTCTTTACCTCAGCTTTATTTGGTTCCTACACTTTGATGTCAGAATTATCTTTTTTGTGACTTTCTGGTATACTTCAGAATGTAATCCAGTCACATTCTGAAATGGTAAAGCAGGAGTGACTTCCTATGGGGAAAAAATGGAAGAGTTTATTTTCATCATCTAGAAAGACAAAGTTGGAAGGAAAATTAGACCCTATATTCTCTGTATAAGTAGAGCAAATTTGTTTTTTATGAGTGTATTTAAAGCTCTAAATAAGGCACCTTTCTGGGCAAGGCAAGAGCCCTGACGTGGTAGGAGCTTGTATAATTTACGGGTTACAAAGCTCTAGCAAGTAAGACGATAGGGAGTAATCAGAATTTGTCCTTAGCTTTTAAAGTTGGCACTATAGAGAGTAACTGCCATGGCCTTCTATAAAAATACCCGTTGAAACAGTTGAGGAAGACTGGAACCTGAACTAGACGGAATTTTGGTTTGATGGATTTTTGTGTATGTGAATTGACTCATGCTGGTTTTTATAAAAATAACATTTCTGAAATTTTGTTAAATCATGACAATTTTAAGCTCCTGTTAACTCTTTAAATTGATAGATGATTAGAACTGTTTCACAGAGCTGTTTCATAGAAGGTACACTAAACATTTTAGAAATCAACTTCAAATATAAACGGTGAATTCCTTAAGTTCTGTATTGGCAATAGATTTCCAGAAAACATGTTAGTAAAAGACTAATTATAATCAAATTTTATTTCAAAATAAGTATAACTCAGAACCATAGTCTTCATATAGTATATGTAGGCTCTTCAAGTTCTATAGAGGTACTTCAGGGGTTCATCTTAAATTCAGTTTGAATGTCATAAATGCTGCCTTTCAAGTTAGACTCACTAATATCCATCCCTTGATTTCAAATTCTGGATCCATCAAAACAGCCTTATAATCTTATTGAATGACTTCAGAATAAGTTGAGTTATAAATTAGATTTGGAACTAGATGTTTGAGCTAATTAGTTCCCTAGATAAAGAGAAAAATACACACAGAGAAAAGTAGGCAATGAAATTAGGCGATTTGTCAGTAGTTAGTGATGAAAACTATTAGTGTAGGAAAGTTGAGAGTAGATTCCACTTTGTCCTCAAAGTTAACTACCAGTAACACAGTATTATAGTAGTTAGGTTAACCTTAACAAACATAATCCTAAAGAAACAAAATAAGCAATGTTAACCTCCATTGAGCTCTCGAATTATTCAGAAGTCATAATATGCTTTAGTAAGAACATGCATTAAGTCAATTACTGAAATTTTATATTTTATAAACTTGATATCTAAAGCAGCGCTATTAGTTCCTAACTAGTTCTCTAACATGAAGAATGTAAAGAAGTTGGGGTCATTGAAGAGATCCCGTCCTCCCCACGTCCTCCCCATGTTCGTGTTTCAGGTCTTTAGTGTCTGACTTCCTAGGATGAAAAATGCAGAAATAGGGACACTTAGACTTCCTCCAGTCTGTTTCACTCTTATGCTTTCACTGTAAGAATGATAACTTTATGTTCTGTATTGAACTCATGATTCCTACAGTTTTCAAACACACCCAAGTCCTTTTCCATATCCTATTTCCATGTTTTTTTTACTTTGATTTATCTCTTAATTCAATGGACATTATTATCAAGTAGTTTTTTAAAAAAATATTTTTGGCAAGGGCTTATGGGTGTCATATTCTCTGAAATCTCACTTAATTTGAGAGTGTTACGTTTTTTTACTTAATTAAAGGGTAGATTGGCTAGTCATAAAATTCTCCAGGCACTCTTCTTTACCTTAACTTGATGGATGTTGTTCTAGTGTCGTATAGCCTTCAATGAAAGTCTTGGATCAGGTCGGTTCTCGATTTTCCATATTCATCTTGCGCTCTTCTACCACCATCATGGTTTGCCTCTTGTCTGGATGCTTATAGGATTCAATTCTTTATCCCTGAAATTTAGTAACTAACTTCTCTAGCCTAAATCTGTTCATCATTTTTCCTGTGACATAATATGCATGTGCACTTTCAGTTTTGACATTCACGTTTTTATTTCATGTATTTGTTTGTTTATTTATTTATTTATTTTTAAGAGATTTTATTTATTTATCCCCCCCCCCTTGCTACCTGTGTTCGCTGTGTCCATTTGCTGTGAGTTTTTCTGTGTCTGCTTGTTTTCCTCTGCTGCGTAGTCTTGCTGCATCAGCTCACTGTGCTGCACGGGCTGCCTTGCCTTCACCAGGAGGCCCCAGGAAACGAACCCGGGGCCTCCCATATGGTAAACGGGAGCCCTATCAATTGAGCCACATCCGCTTCCCATTATTTCATTTATACCTTCTCTTGAATCTTTGGTTTTATTTCCATGTGTTTTTCAGGAATACCAGTAATGTCTATGTTGGATTCCCTTCATTGTCTTCTTCGGTTTTTCTCTGATTATAATTTTGTCTTTTCTTTTTAGTTTAGGTTACTTCTTATACCTTTCCATTCATTCAGCAAATATATATTGAGCTCATCTCTGTAGTAGGCACTGTAGGTCCTGGGGATACAGTACTGAATAAAATAGAGCAAGTTTCTGTCTCCATGGAGTTTGTTTTAATGAGAAAGAGAGACATTAACAAGTAAATATATATAGCTTGTTTTATATATTTAAACATGTAATTGTTACAGAAAAATGAAAGACGTAGCACATGGGGTAGTGGATGAGGTAGTTGCTATTTTATATTGTTATCAGGAAAGGACTCCATGATAACATGACATTGGAGCAGGTCACTGAAGGAAGTGAGGGAGCTACCCTTCCATGCCATGTGATGGTTGGAGGAAGTTGAGAGAACAAGAGCAGATGCCATGAGATGATAGTGTGTTTGGAAATAAGTGAAAAGAGCAGGAGAGGATGAAGCAAAGAGGTGGCAGGGGTCTGTGGTACCGACTTGCCTTGTCCTTTATTCAGAGTGATGTGGGAAACCAGTGGAGAGATTTGAGTGGAGAGACATGGTCTGCCTTAGGTTTTTAAAGAGTCACTCTGGCTGCGGTTTTAAATTCTTGACTGTTTTAAAAGTCATGTTTATTCTATTCTTTGTTATTTCTAGTGAGACTTTCATCTCTAATTGTTTTCCTTTTTCCTTTCTTGAACTCTGTCAGCCCTCTTTGTTGCTTTGCACTGTCTTATCTCTTCTCTTGGGGGAACTCTTCTTTGAGGATTCTATTCAGAAATTAGTTTCTTTAAAGTTGAGTATAGAGAGTAGTTCAGAAATTCATTACCTTATGTCCTGAGATGACTTCTTTCAAATACCCCTTTCAGCTGTGTTCCCCTTGGTTTACTCTGCTCCTGTGTGTTTTTGCCCTTGGTCCTGTGCTGGATCCATTTAGGTTATTATAGGTCTTTGAGGGGTGTACTATCTAGGACAGCCTGTTTGCTAAAGAATAGAGAGGGTAGGGTGGGCAAAAAGGGAGCATCAGTTGGGTTTTTTTGCTTCAAAATAGCTCTCAAACAAAATGTGTTATTTCCTCAATCCTAGTGTGTAGCTTCCTTGAGTTTTTGATGTACCATGGGTAGTTGGGGTGACTAGGCAGCTCCTTAGGTCATAGGCTCATATGTAGTGATCTGGTCGTGACTGGCTCTTAACTTTTCACTCATCTCCAGCTGGGTGAAAAAAACAAGAGATGCCTGCTTGGCCTCTCCTTCAGCACTCCTCCCTTGCTCTTCTGTGTGTGAGGTTATATTTCTATAATGAGCTTCTCCCATGAATTGCCCACACAGCTCTTAGGATAGCTTTTTAGGACCCAAACAGTAGAGAGAGGGGGACATATGGAAATACACACAAACAAACTCTTTTGGAGGACTCAGTAGCCTTCCCAGGATCTGAAGAAGCTTCACTTAACTTCATGTCCTTTATTTGGGTACAGACATATTTTGCTGTAATTGGTACAGATTTTTCATATTTTGGTTTGTGGTTGTAATGGTTTCCTTGTTTTCTTTGTGTCTTTTCTCATTTTTTTAATATGTTGGTGAGATTTTTAGAGTAAAACTACTTTTTTTAAGCTGCAGTGTAGAAATAAATCGAAAATCAAATATTTGTACATGATGCAACTCCAAGATTTGTGCATTGAAGGGGTATTATTTTTTACATGGCCCATGTAATCAAACAAGTGAAGTGAATCCTTTACTTCCATAGATTCTCTAGTAACACTAGAGTACAAGGGAATTAATCTCCGTTATTATTGAGTGGGGCGAAATAATAACAGTAAGTGTTTGCTGCATCTCAAATACTATGCTAAATACTTTTTCATTTATTTCATTTTTCCTTTTCATTCTGTGGTGGTTTTATAGATAAAGAAACTAAGGCATTGTGGGGTGTGTGGGGCGGTGGTTAGTCACTGGCTGAAAGTTGTGTTGCTAGTAAAAGCAAGAATGAGAATTCAGAGCCAGGCAGTCTGGCTCCAGAATCCATGTTCTTAACTCTGCCATAATTTGAACATCTCATTCTCTTGTCCCATCATACTGTGCCCCACATAAACATATGCTTACTTAGCATTTAGTAAAAATTGTGTAAGTAAATTAAAGAACTTTTGTTTAAGGACTAAATTTTCCAATAACTAGGCACAGGTACTTTGCAAGAGAGTTACTCATTTCATATTTGCATTCAAAACCGTATTTTAGCAGTGCCTTAGACTGATTACAGCGTGTATCAAGTGGATAAATGACTGTGTTGTAGAAGACATAACTCAAACACTCATTTGATTGACCTTTTATAGAAAAATATGAATATTGTTTCTGGCGTGAAAAATTAAATCTCTGAGGTATGTGACCCGGGAAAGTCTGTGATGCTTGGTGTCCATATCTTCTTTTTTTTTTTTTTTTTTTTAAGAAGTTTTAGATTACAGAAAAGTCATCTAGAAAATATAGGGGATTCCCATATACCCCACCCTTTCCCCCTCTCACATTTTCTCCTATTTATAACATCTTACATTAGTGTGGTACATTTGTTACAACTGATGAACAAATATTGAAGCATTGCCACTAACCATGGTCTGTAGTTTACATTATGGCTTATACTTTGCCTTGTACAATTTTATAGGTTTTGATAAAATGTAAATAGCCTGTATCCACCTTTGCAATGTCAAGCAGAACTATTCCAGTGTCCTAAAAATACCCTGTGTTCCACCTGTTCTTCTCTCCCTCTCCCCTCAGAACCTCTGCTAAACACTATCTTTCTATCAATGTGACATTCTTCCATTACTACAGTAATAATAAAAGCCTGCTTTGGTCCATGGTTGCATTCCCACCCCCCCACCCCCCCATGTTTGTTCGTTCCTCAACCTTGAGGAATTTGGGATGGTGATGCCCACTCTGCTTCAGGTTGAGAGGGGGCTTAGATCCCATGGGGGCAGATTGAAGGAACTGTTTTACTTGCAGTTGTAGATACTCTCTGCTTTTTGGGATGGGGGTTATCCATCATCATCATTTGCATAACATTCTTTAAAGCTACAATGTGTAGCTATTTTTTGAGGATTTTAGGTGGAAAAGTGGAAATGTCAATTGTCCTTTGCAACCTGAAAGTGGAATCTGAAGCTTTTGCTACTGATTTTGCTAGGCAGCCAAAGAAAAGCATTATTTCTACTTTGGAAAGAGGAATGAAAGTACGCTTGGCTCCTGGCCCAGCTCACAGTGTGTGGCCTATGTCCTGTGTGGCTTAGGAGCAGAGAAGAGAATCATTCTCTGCAAATACAATTTTTAAAAAATTATTAGTGGGACTTTTTTATGATTATTAGAAACACAGATGAAAATAGAAATAACTTTAATAAAACCTACCATCAAGTGTTTAGCCTAGATCAGAGGTTAGCAAACTTTCTTTCTAAGGGTCCCATTAGGAAATATTTTAGGCTTTGCAGAATACAACTACTCAACTTTGTTGTTTTGGGCAAAAGCAGCCATAGACAGTACTTAAATGAATAGGTATAGTTGTATTCCAGTCAAAATTTATTTACAAAATAGCTAGCTGGCAACCTTTTAGGCTGTAGTTTTCAGACCTCTTGCCTAGATTATAAGATACTACCTCAAAAAAAAAAAAAAAAAAAGATACTACCTTATTTAACATTAAAGTAGGGAAGGCATTTAATAAGTATGAAATACTTTTTTTTGGCTTCTTCAGAACAAGATAGAATGTTAAAATTGGAAATGAATTGTAGGGATCATTTACACAACCCCTTATTTTACAGATAAGTTTAAGATATCTACAGTAAGGAAAGAATTGGCAGAACTTAAAGACTGAGGAGAGCAGGAAGAGAGCAGGCAAATCAGTTAGTTATCTTGCAGAATGAGACCTGAAGCCCAGTGGGAATGAATATATCCCTTACTTTTGAGCGTCCTGCTCTAGAACTCACTTTGCAGAAGAAGATCCCTTTTGTTATTTAAGCCTTGGGAAACTCCACCCCCACCCCCACCCCCCACCCCCACTTGGCCGGGGAGGCGGGCATTCTCCAGGCACCAGGGAGCAGCAATCGACACAGCCCCTGCCAGGCACTAGCAGACCATAGGTCTCTCCGCCTGCTCCCAGGGTCCTTCCACGAGCCCCATCTCCTTACAAGTCCAGACCGCTTCAGCTCCATCGCTGTCTAGAGCCCAGCATAGACTGATGGTGCAAATCAAGGGTTGTAAAAAAAAATTACTTTCTGGTTTGCCTCTAAATGAGATAGATATTTATCTAATTCTGGAAATCTTACTTAAGTAACTCTTTCCTTTAAAAAAGTCTGTCTGAAGAGAGTACTTTCACATAGGCAGATTATTAAATGAAAAAGTTGGGCAAGAGAAACTGATTATATGGATTTTTCTGTATAATCTATCAAATGGATACAGCCTGTTTAGGTGATTTTACAGCTGATTTTTGATTGTTTGTTTAGTTTTTTTCACTTAATGTATCAGAAACCCAATCCCATCTCCAACCTGAATCCAAATTCAGCTATTTGATGTGACAGTGTGGGGTCTGGCTGCCTTTTAATTTATTGATTATTTAAGTTAAGGGAAAGTTCACTTAACATATATAGATTTGTTGGGGGAAGGAGAATCTAGTTAAAAATGTAATTGAATGTACAGTTAGGGCATAACTATCTTGAATTAAATGAGATGTGCTTGCTCCTGTCACCTAGAGACTTTCTGTAAATATTGGTTTGTTGACATCTTAAATTGCAGTCTTTATTGGTTTTCAGCAGTGCTTTCTCCTTCCACAGTCTCCAACTTCACAACTGAGCTGGGACTACTCTTACATTCTTTTCTGTTTTAGTGACTAAGAAATACTAAAGAAATCAATCTTTTCGTCATTACTCAAGGTCATCCTTGTAAACCACAAATATCATACTCTGCCATTTGTAGGGTACACGATGCCACCAGAAGTTGCTGGCATTTTTCTTTCACTCTGTGAAGTCAATTTTGCATTTCAAAGTGATAGTTCTTTTTTTTTTTCCCCTTTTTTTCTTTTTATTTTCCCTTTTCCCTGTTTTCTTTGGTAGCTTGGGGGGAGTGCTGCCTTTAAGTGCCCTCCAGGTATAGCCTTGGTAGAGTTCTGCTGATGTCCTGGGATGGGAGAGCCAACTGATAAGGGTGGAGGGATGATTTTTAAATCTGATACCAAACAGGCTCCTTTGTTTCAGATACTTTCTTGTAACAGCACTTTTGCTTGTTTGTAAGGGGACATTTTTAGTGCCTTTAACCCCTCTGGGCTTAGCAAATGTGCTTGTCGCAGTTTCTGGTTATTTTGGTTATCTTGGGCACAATGCTCCCAATAGCTTAGTAGGTTATTTGCCTCTTCCCACTGCTAGTAATGCTTTCTTCTCTTGCTAACTCTTCATCCATTGAGAAACTTTCCTCCCACATAAAGGATGCCTCCTCAGCACTTGGTCTTCCTTGGATGGCCTTTCTCCACACTCCCACCCTGGATGTAGTATCTCCATTATGACACTTGCCACCTATTCTCTAATGGTTGTCACTGTTCTGGGAGCTTCTTGAAGGCAAGGGAGCCGTGGTTATATATTATTGTAGCTTAAGTACCTGTGATATATTAATAGTTAATGTAAGTTTCCTAAGTCATTAATTTCCTATGGGTATCTTGTAACATATGTTAGTAGTGTCAGACTTTCCCTAAAAAGCCCCTAACAGAATACTTGATACTGCAAAGATATTTCATTTTTTAGATGTTGGTTATGGATCATAACCCACAGTTTAAAAAACACTCATGTATATGTATATGATACAAGGTATGACTTTTTGGGGAAAATTTTATTGTTTATAATAATTAGAAACCATGATTAAAATATTTTTTTCCTTGTTATCTTTTTCTGATGTTGCAAAGCACTAAAATGGTTGCTGGTCAGGATTACAATTATAATTGCTTGTTTTCAGCTGGTGGACTAGTTAACTAAACTCTGGAAATGTCTCTTCGGTTGCTGGAATGACTTTGTACTTTGATGTGTATATGAGTATACAGCTAATTTTGGAGATCTGTGTGTTGCCTCCAGAGAGTTCAGGCGACGCTGTGGCTCAGGGAGTCAGAACGCTTGGAGTATTTTGCCACGTTTGTTTCTCTTACACAGTTTTTTATTTTACAGGAATACAGTCATCTGCTCTCATGTGTACATTGCTTTGCCATATTTGTTGGTTAATTTGCAAAACACATACTAATTAGTTGATGGGGAGAAGTATTTGTTCCATTGGTGCTTTAAGAGATAGTCCAACCACATTTCCCGTATATCTGACTTTTAATTTCCAAGGAATTAAAAAGTTTGACTAGTGCTATTACAAGGAACACATGACTTAACAAAAGAGGAGGCACGTGTCTTCTGAGAAGGGTTATGTTCAGATTTCTAAAACCCCATTGTGCTGATCTTCCTGCAGATAAATGTCTGTAGAAGCGAAAAAGAACAAGCCAAATTAAAAAAAAAATCTTTTATTAGTAACAAGTAGCACTGTGAGGTGTCTTCAGTCAACCATTAGTGGATTTCTTTGTTGCAGTAACTCATGTTTTTTGATAAATTAACTGAAAAAAAAAAAGAGAAAAGGAAAATCACAGTAATCTGAAATGGCAGAATGAGGCCAGCAGTGTTTTATATTTTGGGCTTCCAGGTGCACCATTAAAATTTTCTCCCTTCAGTTGTATATCCGGGTAAGCAATATCTGAAAGAAAGAAAAAAAAATAGCTTTACCCTATCCCTAGCTACTTTCCCATTTTTTTCCTTTGCATTTGATACCAAGTTCTTGTAATTGTTTCCTATGACCACTCCTTTTATTTCCTCATAAATCTATTAAGTTTTTTTCAATAGGCAGTATTCAGTGTCACTCATAAATCTAGATAAAGATTTAAAAGGTGTGTAGTACACGGTGAGGTCGGCCTAGTGCTCCACACTCCTGTCTGCTCAGTTTCCAGGGCACCTTTGCCCTCAGCACCAGCACGTTGCTAAGTCCGCACTGTTGGCTTGGTGTTCCCCCAGGGTTTCCTGGTGCACAGAGGGCACCTGTGAGTGTAGAGACTTGTGTCTTCTCTTCCTACATGAAAGGAAAGCATTCCAAACGGTTCTTAGTCAGTTTTTCCCCACTTTTTATTTCTCATATTTTTCCATATCAGCACAGAGAATCCCACCTCATTTTTTGGTGACAGCTACAATCTATTCCCTTGTTAATTAATATCTTTGTTTCAGACATCTGGCCCCTTCTCTTTGCTGAAAATCCTTTATCAGACCTCATTCCTGTTCTCTGCCCTTGTTGGTCTCTCTTGGATATATTGCCCCTCAGGCCTTCTAATAGAGTGCTTTCCTCCTATGCACACGTGCACAGTCGCATACAGGTATAAAATTTTAGAGAGAGTTGGGAACAGAGAGAGCCACTGAGGTCCCAGGCCCATGAGTGGAAGAACAAAGCACCCGAGCTTCTGCATCTCCCCTTTGCTTTTTCTAGGGCTCCACCCTCTTAACCTATGGACATTTTCAGGTGTTTGTATTGTCTGCATTCTGCCCCCTCTCCAAAACAATCAAAACACTGGACTTATTGTGGTCAGGCAGTCTGTGTCTTAACTACCTTGGTTTCTAACAGCGTCTGGCTGTTAGCTCCCAGGTTAAAGAGGCTCAGACAGACCAAGACTCAGGTGGGAGTTAATTAGGTCGCCAGCATGGTGGGGGTCTGATGGAGCTGGGAAGCACCTTTTGAACTGGTGGAGTTGGGCGAGGTTGGAGAGGGGCACGAAGATATGGGGTGGAAAATACCGTGCTTGCTGCTTTTAGGGTAGGGAGTGACTTTCTGAGGACTGCTTTGTCGTTGGGGGAGAGAAAGCTCTGTGGGTCGATGGGGGTGTGAAAAGAGCAGAGGCCGAAACAGAGCATTCTGTGTTTGGACACATAGTTTGAGCTCAGGGTCAGTAAGTTACAATCTAACTCCGGCAAATAGTTGTTAAAATATTTATTTATTTTTTATTTTGCAGGCTCCCCTTGCTTTTCCCAAAGCCTAACTGAGCATTCTTGAAAGCCCTCACATTTTCCTTGATTCTTTCAGTGTTCACTGCCCTCAGAGAACTCAGCATTCAGAATTTTAACTGCTGCATTTGTGTAGATGATTCCTACATCTCCATTATCTTTTATTTTCTCCCTTGTTCAGCCAAGGCCTTTCAATATACCTGTAATATACCTGAGGTATGTGTACTAGGTACATTTATCAAATATATTATAGGTATTAGGTTGGCGCAAAAGGAATTGTGGTTTCGGACCGTGAATTTCAAATCATTATATCTAGGCTCAAACACATCTTAATTAATCAGAATAGGAGCCATTACAATCAACATATTTTTGCCAGCGAGAAATAAGTTTGTTTATTCCTGTAGCATAAAAATCTGTGCTTCAGGACGACCTCTTGGAAAGCATTTTCTGCATCTTGCTGGTTGTAAAAGCATTTTCCCTGTAAAAAGCTGTCGAGATGCTTGAAGAAGGGTTAGTCTGTTGGCAAGAGGTCAGGTGAACATGGCGGATGAGGCAAAGCTTTGTAGCCCAATTTGTTTACTTTTGAAGCACTGGTTGTGTGACGTGAGGTCAGGTGTTGTCGTGGAGAAGAATTGGGCCCTTTTGTTGACCAATGCTGGCTGCAGATGGTACAGTTTTCGGTGCATCTCGTTGATCTGCTGAGCATATGTCTCAGATGTAATGGTTTCACCAGGATTCAGAAAGCTGTAGTGGATCAGACCGGCAGCAGACCACCAAACAGTGGCCAGGACCTTTTTTTGGTGCAAGTTCAGCTTTAGAAAGTGCTTTGGAGCTTCATTTCGGTCCAGCCACTGAGCTGGTCATCGCTGGTTGCAAATAAAATCCACTTTTTGTTGCATTTCAAAATCCAATTGAGAAATGGTTCGTTGTTGTTGCGTAGAATAAGAGAAGGCAACACTTCAAAACGACTTTTTTTTTTTTTTTCATTTTCCGTTAGCTTGTGAAGCACCCACGTATCAAGCCTTTTCACCTTTCCAATTTGCTTCAAGTGCCGAACGACTCTAGAATGGTCGACGTTGAGGTCTTTGGCAGCTTCTCGTGCAGTTGTAAGAGGCTCAGCTTCGACAAGTGCTCTCGATTGGTCGTTGTCATCTTCAGATGGCGGCCACTACGCCCTCATCTTAAAGGCTCTCGTCTCCTTTGCAAAACTTCTTGAACCACCTTGCACTGTACGTTCGTTAGCAGTTCCTGGGCAAATGCCTTGTTGATGTTGCAAGTTGTCTCTGCTGCTTTACGGCCCATTTTGAGCTCAAATAAGAAAATCGCTCAAATTTGCTTTTTGTCTAACATCATTTCCATAGTCCAAAATAAATATAAAATAAACAGCAAGTAATAAGTCACTAGCAAAAAACATAAAGCAAGAAATGCACATTAAAATGATGTATAACATAACCACATTAAGAATGTATTCCAGTATCAAATGGCAAATTTCAACAATGCAAAACCACAATTACTTTTGCACCAACCTGATATTACGAGTTCTGTTTTGTAGATGATGAAACTTGGGTTCAGAAGGATCCGCAACTAGTTAGGGACCCAAGAATCACAACTTGAAGTCACTGCACTTGATTTTCTGGAACCTCTCATGTGAGCATTTAGGAGGTCTGAACTCTAGCCTTGGTTCTGCTGTAGATGACGCTGAAGTTGGACTCTTCTCTGTGTCAGTATTTCTTCTAAGAAAGTAAGGGCAGACTGGGTATCCAAAGCCCTTTCTCTCTAGCTAGTTGGTTTGGGATATAGATGTACAATTGCTTATAGTGCAGGACCTGTCGTCCCACTCCTCCATGCTTCTGTGAGCCAGCTGTTTGCTCTTTCCTTAGAGGGGTACAGCCATGTGTGCTTCTGTTTGCTTGGGACTTGGGTGCAAAAGCAGTGCTTTTTTTGTGTGACTTAATGATTTCTAAACAACTGTATAGTTGTGATTTGTTTTTTTTGTTGTTGTTGTATTTTTGTTTATAATTTCTCCTTTAAAGCTTTAGGTGTAACTTGGAAAATACATGTGGGTTGGTTCCTTCTTTCTCTTTTTTTTTTTTTACTAAGTGTATAACATTGTATCAGTTTTATACAATAACTTTAGAGTACTAATGTGTTTTTACTCATAGCTGGAGATGTGGTGGAGATTTGCTATTTATGACATGTTACATTCATTAGTAAAGAGATGTAATGAAGACTTTGGAATGGTCTACATTTTATCTCTCAGTATCCTTATTTAAGTATTTGAGTTTTTCAACACATTCTAAAGTGGTGTCTGATTTTTAACTTTGAATATGCTCTGTATAAAGGTGGCTTTTAGAGCCTATTATAGAATGACTATATAGAAAGGGCTAATACTTTATTGGTTAATTACATCAATGAACAAAGGCTAGTTTTGCTTTTTAATTTAAGTAATTTATTAGAGTATAGAAAAATGAGGTACTACTTATTCACATGTTTTTATCCAATTTGGACTACATTTAACAATTATTTCAGAAGATTTATGAAAAATATTTTATGTAAATGTACTTTTTTCTTCTTGTTGCAGGAGCTAGAGTTAATGCCAAAGACAGCAAATGGTTGACACCTTTACACAGAGCAGTTGCATCTTGTAGTGAGGTATGAAATTTCTATTAGTAAATATATTACATATATTTACATAAAAGCATTACTTAAGTAGGCCTGCCTATGAGTGCCATATTCAAATTCTGTGTTTTCAAAACGAAAAAAAAAAAAAGCTATAGAAAATACCTACACTGGTTATTTTACTTTAGAATTTTGTACAAACCAAATTAACTTCCGTTTCTCCTTTAGTAAATGAGTAAGGCTTCTTAAGAGAGTCTGACATCGCAGAGTAGAAAACTCCTTGTTAGTCCCATGTTTCTTTAGTTACTCGAATTGAGAGAGACAGGAAAGGAACTGATAATTGTAGCTACTGCTTTTTCTCTTCATCATGGGACTAGTTGGTTTTAGAGATGGAGAAAAGAACACTAGTTCCTCAGGAGAATGTTTCTTCCAGAGAAAGTGGGGGAGTTCCTGCTGCTTATTCTTCTTTGCTGTTCCTCATTGTGAGTTGTTTCTTGAACCCAGAACGGGAGCTGGGCAAGTTAAGAGAAGTAGAGGGAAAGATGACTGAGAAGGATTGCAAAGCCTGCAGTGTGACAGTCAGGCTGTTACCTCCATCTCCTGTTTGGGAGATGGGAGGAGGCGGGAGCAGTGGGTAACTCCAGCACACTGCTTGGTGTGCTTGGGACCTTGGTGTGCCGTAGCTGACCAACTGTGGAACCTAGATTTGGAGAAACTGGCCCAGATATCATCTGCCACTTTCCAGCTGTGTGACCTTGGGCAAATCAGGGGCATAGATATCATAAAAGTTTCCATAGAAACTATTAATTTTGTGGTTAGCCCTCCATAAATATGCTACTTTAAATAAAGGTAATTAAGGAAGATAAACATTACCATCACTGGAACCTGTCAAATAAGTCAGTCATACCTATCCATATTTTAGTTTGACTCTTGGGAATATGGCTATTAAAATAATGGGTTTTGCCAAATTAAATCACCAGAAGGGGCACTTTGTATATTTGAAGATGTTTTAAAGCAGACCAAAAGTTCTTAAAGGAAATAATTATTAGAGCAAGATAGTAGGTTCTGCCCAGAGACTTGACTACTGATTATAAAAAAAACTTTACATTCAGCTCAAACTATAGGCAAGCAGTGGGTTGGAAAGCAATGATCCTAATAGGTGGTAGATAAAATTTCTTAAGTATGCTCTTCATTCTAAATTTCCAGGCTGTGTAGTACTGATACTTGCAGGATTGTAGGAACAGCTATAAAATGTGACCATTCTATAAAAATAGAACTTCTGTAAGCCCTGAGGATTATTTTTCCCTTAAAAAGAAAATCTCATAATTAGCAAAACTGCTAGAAAACCTAGTCAGGGGTTCCACTCGTGTTCTTTTCATTATTCCTATTGCTTCTTCTTCCTTTTTTTTTTTTTTTTAAAGATATTATTTATTTATTCATTTATCCCCCCCTTGCTGCTTGTGCTCGCTGGGTCAGCTAACCACGCCGTGCGGGTGGGCTTGCCTTCACCAGGAGGCCCCGGGAACCGAACCCGGGGCCTCCCATATGGTAAACGGGAGCCCTACTGATTGAGCCACAGCCGCTTCCCCCTATTGCTTCTTGAGCGCAAGTGGGAACAATACTTAACTTCACTTTATAGAAAGCATGACTACGGCCACAAAAATGTGTCTTTGAAAGTCAAAATTTTAGGTAGCTGTATGTTTTTGGCGTATGGTTTTGAGATACCGTGGATAAAGTAAGCCCTACAGAAGATGATTGAAGTGACTCTTTTCTCAGTTCTCCCCTGCCTGGCCATAGCTGTACCCGTTGTAGATAGTTGTAGATACGTAGGGGTGAGGTTAATTCCTCTCACACAGTGGATGCCTTAGGACCTCACCTCCTCGCTGAAGCTGGCTTGAGAAGGACTGCTCCAGGCGTGCTTGCCCACACTGCTCCCCTCTCCCGCCAGCCGGGTGCTGTCGGGCTGCCTCCTCCTAGACTCTGGGCTGTGGCTGTTACTCTTCCAGCGCAGCACACAGGTCAGGTCCCTGCAAATGCTGAGTATTCCTCTGAATAAATCAGTTTCCAAGTACTAGGGTTTTTGTTCATTTCAAGAAGTCACATCATACTGCTGGATCTTCTGGAGAGTATGTTATTGTTTTTTATTTTGTTAACCCTAAATCCAGGGATTATATTTTTGTTCTATCAAGGCCTATCTAGAGTTTAAATTATATCATCATGTAAAGATATTATGATCCATCCAAGCTTTGTATTAATTTACAAATGTGTTAGCCCTTTTTTTTTACTTGTTCCTTCCTTGAGTTAGTGGTAAGAATTGCTAAAAAAAAGTAGCCAAGGACAAAGCCAGTGCCTTCAAGATTCTTCTAGATTGACCCCAGGCTACTAATAAATACTCTTTGGGTAAAATTATTTAACCTTTTGTCATCACCCCCTTATTTTATAATCTTTATAAGTGGATATCTTTGGGGTATTTTCTTAGCTGTTCTTTGGGAAATCAAGGCACACCTGCAGCATTTCTTATACGTTCCCTTTGATAGCTGAAAAATTGAAATTAAAGTTACCATGAGTATCAGTCAGGATTCTTCAGAGAAACAGAACCAGAACCAACTGGACAGAGAGAAAGAGGGAGAGGAGAATTGGCTGGTGTGATAGGGCAGGTCTCAGGCTGGAAATTCCAGTAAAGGGGATGTTGAACTACTGAGTACAAATTATTTAGACAAAGTGGTCAGGCTGAAAATTCCTGTCAGTTGGTGTTGAAATCTTGAGGCAGAAAAATTCTTGTGATCTCTAGTACCCTCAGTTCTTGCTGTTGACTTCCATCTGGATGGATGAGGCTCATCTGCATTATGAAGGTGGTCTCTTCTGTTTAATGCAGCTGCTTGTAGGTGCTGACCCCGTAACACCCAGGCCAGTGCTTGACCAAGCAGCTGGACACCGTAACCTAGTGAGGTCAACCCAAAAGGTGTTCTCCATAATTCTAAGTACAGATCTCTTTGTACCCTTCCCGCTCCATATTCCTTTTTTTTAACTGAAATATAATTTATGATAAAATGCACAGATTTTAAGTGTACTTTCTGAGTTTTGACAGATGTATACACCCATATAACTTATACCCCAATAAAGATGTCCCTTTTCAATCACTTCTTCATGTCCCCAGAGGTAACTACTGTTCTGAATTCTCTCACCAAGTAATTTTCCCTGTTCTAAAACATCATGAAAATGGAATTGTACACTATGTACTCTTTGTGTCTTGACTTCTTTGGTTCAACATACCATTTTTTATATTTGTCCATGTTGTGTGCATTGATGGTCATTCCTTTTTTTCCCGAGTAATATTCCATTATACAAATGTGTTGCAGTTTGGTTATCTATTCTCCTATTAATGGACATTTGCATTTCTGATTTGGGGCTATTATGAATAAAGCTGCTGTGAACACTCTTGGATGGGTCTTTTCATTTCTCTTGAGTAAATAAGTGGGGTGGGATTGTGAGGCCATAGGGTGGGCCTCCACATCTCTTTGATCAGCTAGCTAATGGCCTTAACAGGTTGTTAGATTACTGGGAATCTCTCAGTCTTTTGCCAACTCTGTTACACTTTTGATACTTCCCATATTTCAAACCATCCTGATTACTTTCTATTTCAAAGACTTACAAAGCTGTGAGTCAGTCACAGAAAATAGTATTCCGCCTAGTCTTCCTGGATACTTTACATGGTTATGGTTACTTGTACTTTGTAACACTTCATGTATATTAGTTTATTGTGCCTTATAGCTGCCTTGAGAAGAGTGGTGGTAAGGGGGCACTTCACCCCTCATTACAGGTAAGAAACCGAGGGTCAGTTTTACTAGACCTGAATGGCATACTTGGTAAATCACAAAGCTGAGGTGCGTATCCAGATTCTGTGTAGTTCTGGTCCTTTGCATTTTGATGCACTTTGGTATTACCTCCAGAGATAACATTGTCAATGTATGGAGCAATTTTTTTGCTAAGTTTAGTTCTGATTATGTTGTTTAATTGTTTAGTCTGATTTTATTGATTCTATTACATACTGGATTCCTTACAGTTCTGGTATGGGTCTGATTTATAGATGTGTTGTTAGGAGGCTTTCCATGTGCTTCTGGGAGACAGTTCCTTTTGGGCACTAAACTTTAAACTTAAATTGCCTTGTTAACACCATTTTTCTCACCAGTTAGCATTCACAGCAAGGACTTTGTATATATCTTTTTTTTTTTTTTAATGAACTAGATCATAGTTATTTTCATTTTGTAAAATGTAGCATGTAACAACACTGAAAAATGGCATTGTTTTTAATTTTCATACTTTTAGTAGCAAAATGATAAATATACCCCTTAAATCAAGCTGTAAGTTAAAAGAGTAAATTAACTGTATCTCACTATCTAGAAAAACATAAGAAATGAATTTTTAAAAGAATATTGGCCAACATTTCTTCTTTACATTTTGATTAGGGATATTGTGCCTTTAATGGGGAGGATAGAAAAAAGAGAATGATTTATCTTTTTTTTTTTTTTTTTTTTTTTAAAGATTTTATTTATTTATTCATTTATTCCCCCCTTGCTGCTTGTGCTCACTGGGTCAGCTAACCACGCCGTGCGGGCAGGCTTGCCTTCACCAGGAGGCCCCAGGAACCGAACCCGGGGCCTCCCATATGGTAAACGGGAGCCCTACTGATTGAGCCACAGCCGCTTCCCAGAATGATTTATCTTGATTCATCTTCTCTGGGCCCTGAGTACTGCCTTTAGTTAAAAATATTTTGTTTTCTCAGGTAAATTCCTACTTGTTTATAGCAGGTTCTACAGAACTTTATTTCCTTAGAAAATTTTATTTTGTGTCTGTGTAAGTATATATGTATGTGTATATATGCATATATTTGTGTTAATTCTATAACTGTTAACTCGTTTGTCTATTTTAACTTCTAACTTCATACATTTTCAGGAAGCAGTTCAAGTACTTTTGAAGCATTCTGCAGATGTTAATGCTCGAGACAAAAATTGGCAAACACCTCTACATATAGCTGCTGCTAATAAAGCTGTAAAGTGTGCTGAAGCCTTGGTACCTCTGCTGAGTAATGTAAATGTGTCTGATCGAGCTGGGAGAACTGCATTACATCATGCAGCTTTCAGTGGACATGGTGAGGTAGGTGGTATTTCATTAGAGAGAGATTCTTTCTTCCTACTTCCCTTCACTCCCCAATTATTAAGGAACTTGCCTTTTTTAAGCTATTCATCAGTCTAGTAAAAGCAAACAAAAATATCTATCTTTATTTTCCCTTTCCTTTAGGAAACCTTCAGGCTTTTCTTCAGGATAATTCAGTGTAACTTTCTCAAATTTAGAGATTTATTTAGTAGATACTGCCCATGCAATTGAATTTCATAGTCCAGCTGGGGAGACAAAGTAGAACACTGCGAACTATAATATGACATAAAAAATATGTCCTGTTGTTGTGGAAAAAAATAATCTAGGAAGATGGAAAGAGCAATTTCATTGTGTTCCCAGAAGAATAGTAGCAAAGGAAGGTGGAGTTTAGAAAACACCTATTTTCTTATATTTTAATAATGGCATTTAATCAAGATTTCTCTGATTAGTCAAATTTCAGAAGATTTCTTTGGTTAGTTGGTTCTGTGACAGAACTATTAAAAGAAGCCAATTTAAGAAAATTAGTATTTATTTCTCTACATAAGCATTGCCTCTGCTAGGTATTTTCAAAGCAAACCATGGGGTTTATGTATAGGTTGAAGACTTAGGAAAGGATGAAACACACAAGTTAGAAGACCCTTTTGAGACCGATTTACCCTATCCTTCATTTTTGCTGTAGACACAGAAACTCAAAGATTGTATACCTGGGAGCTAGTGGCTGCAGTGTTCTCTTCACTGTTTTTCTCTGCCTTGGCAAGCTTAAAGATAAAGAGCCTCTGCCTCCACTGCACTGAACATCACAGGATGTGTCCCTATTTGAAATCTGGAATGCCTGTTCCCATGGCAAAACTGTTGTGAATATGGTTAGGCATAATAGAAATCTTATTCTTGGTACATGAAGAAGTAAGTAGACTGTGCAATGACCAATGAGTCTAATCATATTGTGGATACTAGGTGTATTAGTCAGCCAAAGGGGCACTAATGCAATATACCAGAGATTGGTTGGTCTTTATAAAGGGTATTTATTTGGGGTAGAAGTCCACAGTTACCAGGCCATAAAGCGTAAGTTTCTTCTCTCACCAAAGTCCATTGCCATGTGTTGGAGCAAGACAGCTGCCGACATTTGCCAGCATTCAGGCTTCTTGGGTTCCTCTCTTCCTGGGCCTTTGTTTCTCTCTGGGCTCAGCTGCTCTGTTTTCCTCCACAAGGTCAGCTGTAGACTATCAGGTGAACGGCTCACTTTTTTTCTCCTGGGGCCTTCTCTCCAACATCAAAACTCCAACATCAAAACTGCTTCTCAAAAACTGCTGCAACTCTGTTCTTTGTGATGCCTTTTATATTTTTTTCCCCCACCCACCAAGGGGTGGGGCTCAACGCCCTACTGACGTGGCCCAGTCAACGCCCTAATCATAACCTAATCATGCCCGGATTAACAGATCAGTTTACAAGCATGATCCAATTATATTTTTGGAATTCATAATTACATCAAACTGCCCAATGGCTGCACTAGGTATGTGTTTGAATTAAACTTAAGACATTTCTGGGATGAGAATGCACTTTACATTTTAATAGCACTTTGGGCAATGAATAGGAATAAAGCCTGTTGTTAAATATTCCTGCTTTAGATGTTCCAGGTTTGTACTGAATTGTCTATAAAATACCAGGACACACAAGGGCATCTTAAAAGGATACTGATGTCTGATTTCAGGAAAACTCACAATGAACCCTCTTTTCATATTTTATCCACTTATTCACTAAATTACATTAAAGGACTTTCAGTATATGATCTAGTTCCTTCTTTTCTACAAATGTGGAAATTTAGTGCCACAGAGACTGAAAGTAAGTCATTGTCCCAGTAGATATTTGTGAACTGTCCTTCTGAATGTTGATGAAACTTGTTTGCTTTTATTCCAGATGGTCAAACTGCTCTTGTCTAGAGGTGCCAATATTAATGCTTTTGACAAGAGAGACAGGCGCGCTATCCACTGGGCTGCATATATGGGTATGAGCTTTCTAAATCTACTTTTCGCTATTATGTATTCGGGAAAAGTATATTTTAGTTCTTGTAGTTGGCATTACAGCTTTTAGGCCAAAGAAGAGAGAGTTAGCTGCCTAAGTGGAACCAGGCTGGTAGAGGGGAAGGTTTGCTACCTCAGGAAACTCTCACATTCTAAATTTATTTAATTTGAGCAGAAAGTCTAAGCATAGCTCATATTACTTTTCTTTTTTTTTTTTTTT
>JAKSZT010029748.1:2636974-2679205 GCA_026826555.1 Tolypeutes matacus | reverse complement strand
TCTTTTTACTCTTTTGGTTATCCTTTCTGCTTTTCTTTCTTCTATACTTTCCTCCAAGCCTCTCTCTCCTGTCTTTTTCTTTCAGGTTCTAAGGCTTCCTTTAGTATTTCCTACAAAGGTGGATTCTTTTTTGCAAACTCTCTTAGTTTCTGTTTGTGAATATTTTATACTCACCTTCATATTTGAAAGACAGTTTTGCTGGGTAAAGAATTCTCGGCTGGCAGTTTTTCTCTTTCAGTTTCTTAATTGTATCATACCTCTGTCTTCTTGCCTCCATGGTTTCTGAAGAGAAATATGCACCAAGTCTTACTGGACATCCCTTGTACGTGATCATTTGCTTCTCTTGCTGCTCTGAGAATTTTCTCTTTATCTTTTACATTTGGCATTCTGAATAGTATGTGTCTTGGCGTAGGTCTATTTGAATTTATTCTGATTGGGGTACGGTGTGCTTCTTGGACATGTAAGTTCATTTCTTTCATGAGAGTTGGGAAATTTTCAGCTATTATTTCCTCAAATATTCTTTCTGCCCCTTTTCCCTTCTCTTCCCCTTCTGGAACTCCCATGACACGTATGTTGTTGCGTTTTGTGTTGTCATTCAACTCTGAGCCCTTGCTCAATTTTTTCCATTCTTTTCTCTCTTTGTTCTTTTCTCTCTTCAATTTTAGCTGCTCTGTCTTCGATATCACTTACTCGTCCTTCTATCATTTCGAGTCTGCTGTTGTATGCCTCAAATGTATTTTTGACTTCACCTATTGTGTCTTTCATTCCCATGAACTCTGTTACTTTTGTGTTCAGGATTTCAGATTCTTCTTTGCGTTTGCTTAATGTCTTCGTGATGTCATTTATCTCTTCAACTATATTGTCTTTCATCTCATTAATTTGATTTTGGAAACTAGTCCGCCATCTTCCCGGAAGTTTTTGGAAACTAGTCCGCCGTCTTCCCGGAAGTCCATATCGAGCATTCTTTTAAATGCTTCTGTTTTTCTTTTCCCTTTCTTCTTCTGCTGAGACATGAATCGAAGCTGCTGCCTGGAATACAGCCTCCATTTTTATTAGTTACGAAAAGCCTTGTTAAAATGAGAGTTTTCAAGTTTCTAAACAGAATATGAAGCATAGCTGTAATTCACTCAAGGGACTGGGATTGCTACTATCTAGAGACCATGAAATAACATAATTGTGCTTCCATCTCATTTTCTATGCTTAAGGGTTCTCTACTACCTTAATTTCTCCTTTCAGCTTTCTGTCCAGCTCTCCAAAAGACTTAATATATGGCAGAAGTCAATCCAAGGCCCAATATAAATATGATATTTGTAACTGAGTAGAGTAAGAGTAAAATGTTTTCTTGCTGTTTACTGGTGTGTGTCCCTGCCTTTTATTTTTCATATATTAACCTGGGCACAAAAGATCTCCACTGCACTATGCTGCTGCCAACTGCAATTACCAGTGCCTCTTTGCTCTTGTGGGGTCAGGAGCCAGTGTGAATGACCTTGATGAGAGAGGCTGCACTCCCCTGCACTACGCAGCCACATCCGACACAGACGGCAAGTGAGTACCTTGTGAAGGGTTATTGTTCCTGTAAGCTGTCAGTCTCCATATGGCTGGCTGGTTTTATTTCAAGTCTGTATTTCTTGTTAGTATTTTTTATTGTTTGTTTTCCTTCCCTGAATCTCTACTGTGGGAAGTCAATGGTTTCATAATTATTTCTAAATAATAGTTATTACAGCCTATTCCTACTCAGCAAGCTGCTTTGCTGACCTGTCTGTGGAAGAAAGATAAAGGTCCCTTCTCATCTGCCCTACCAAAAGAACAAATTAATATCACTCCGTATTTTTTCCATCTGTCTTGTTCCCAGAGGCTACAGCTTTGAATATATCATGGGGAAAGGGAGAGAGGGAAGATGTGAATAGTGCCAGCAAAGGATTGAGCAGAGACTGGAACACAAGTATCCCTCAGTGGTAGGAGAGCTCAGATTGGCAAGGCATCCTTGTGAATTGGTACCCAAAATAAGAAGTAACTGAACTAACAGAACCTGGCACATAGTAGGTAGGAAGTAGTGCTTGAATATGTGAATTAGGGAACAGAGTAATAAATGGTCACCAAGAATGACTGTGTAAGAACAAAAGAATGAGAGATGCATGAGCTCTTTCATAACTAAGATGCACCATAAGTTGATCAGAACCATTTATAGCTACCTTAGTATGCATTGCCTTCCTGGAAGAAGATAAGCTTGTTGAAGACGGAGAAGAGATCTTTATATTCAGTGTCTGTGGTATCCCCCTGTGTGTCTGGGTCAGTGAAGACAAAAATGCCCTTTGGGAAAAACAGTGGGCTCTGAGGAAACATTTTATCAGATAAACTAGAGGGAAGCTGCATTTAACATACAACTAGTTAATTTATGTTTCAATATTTACTTTTTACCCTCAAAATAAAAAGTATAATTTGATGGTATTATTTACAATTGTGAATTTAGTACAAATTCTGTAACTAATTTCAGAGCCATTTCTATAAGTAATTTTTTTTTATATTGAATTTGTGGCTAAAATTCAAATCTTGATAGGCACTAGTAAAATGTATTTTCTATTTGCAGGAATATATCATTTTATACGTTTTTTTATATTTACCAGAAAAGTTAGATGTAGACAGCTTTGGGGGGAAGTGAAATTATTTAAAGTATGTTTTTGGATAGTATCTATTTAAATAAGATCTGTGGTAAAGACTTGGGTATACATGGATAAATAGATCATCCCCTAATTTACCAATTTTGTAATTTGGGGATTTGATTCATAGATTTTCTTAAAATGTTATAACTAAAGTGACTTTTGTCATCATCGATGGTCCTTTGCCACTGCTGCCGCAGTCTGATTGTTGAATAGAGCTCAGCCGGATCCATGTTGCACTGAGAGGGTTCCCTCCCACCTGCTTCCCGCCCTCACCCCTCCCACCTGCACAGATTACCTCCATGGTCCTCCTGCCCTTCGACAGTTATAGTAAATCTGAATTCTTATGTCAAGACAAAAAAAAAAAAAAAACAAAAAACAATATTCAACCAGTATTCTTTTTCTGTAGAAGGATACTGATATTAAAATGAATTATCATTAGTTTCCTCATCTAAATTCACATTTTTGAGGGTTAAGTAGAGCTGTGTTTCTTGGAGGCTCTGTCTCCTATCTTTAGGAAGTATCAGAATCCCAGCAGTCTGTTTAATGCCATCGTTCACTGAGTCAGTGATTCATTTCCAGGGAACCTTCTGTTAGCTGTAAGCCACAGTAACCATTTTAGGCTACCAGAAACATCTTTTCAGTCAGTGTTTTAGAGGCTCAAATAGTGGCTTTAAAAGATTGATTCATTTTTCTAAATTTTTAAGGATTTGATTCCCAGGATAGGTTGGGTAATAGGAGAATCTGGCATAATTAATTCATACTTCTGCCAAAGAATGAAATATTTTCTCAAAGAAGAAAAACTCCCCCATAGCTTCAAATTACTATTGTTCAGTAATGTACTTGTGTGTGTGTGTTTAATGATTATTTAATCACCTGTCAGCATCATAGTTGCTTAATTGCTGCCTTTATATCTCCCCAGGAAAAGTTATTTATATTTTGGGGTTTTTGACTCTGTGGCTTTGGTTTTCTGCTATTCAGACGTAATATACAGTAATAATAATTCTTTTCTGCCTTCTGCCCTTCCTTCTTCACTTTTAGTAAATATTGGAAAAATAAACGAAATCTTTCCTGACTCATTGTACTAGTCACCCCACTTTCCTGATGCATTATTTGTAGACAGGGATGACTCAACAAATCCTCTACAGTGAATTTATTGCCCACTTAGAATCCAGCAAACAAATATATATGTGGTTGCCAACACAAGAAACATAATAAATATTTATAAATAAAATTCTCTTTGCCAGTTAAAGAGAAATAGGACTGGCTTTGAGCAAGATGGTAAGAGCCTCGCCTCATGCCCACGTATGCTAATGTATGTGTCATGCATATATGAAGGAACGGGGGCCTCTGGCTCAGGTTTGGTTTCTGGTTGGCTGGTTTGTAGTAGATAGGGAAGAACTCTGGCCCGCCATGTCTACCGTCTCAAGATAACTACCACTGATGTCTGTTTTCTCTGTGTGTGTAGGTCTCTTTTGCTCTCTGAGAATGCCCCTCACAATCTCATTGAAGTTAAAGACCAGGTCCAGTATGTGCCTCCCAGCCTCCCCCAGCCATGCAGTTGTGCACAGATGTGCTTGTCTCTGCATATGTGTTGCTTTTATGGTGATGGTTTTCCACAAACAGAGGATCATATTGTGACTTCTAATAGCATTGTTTACTTTTTTCTGTTTCTGAACTTTACAGAAGTAGAATCATAGAGTTTTTTTGTATAAAGGTCTTGTAATCCTTAGATTTATTCCTGAGTATTCGATATTTTTATTGTCAAAATATATATATCTTTAATTTTGTTTCTAGGTGACATATGGAAGTATGTTTGACTTCTGTATATGACTTTATAGTCCTCAACCTTGTTAAACTCATTTCATCGTACGTATATGGGACAGCTCTGGGTGTGACTCTGACTCTGCTACTTGTAGGGCCTTTGGCGAGTTACTTCATCTGTGAGATGGAGGTGCCAGTCTACCTAGCTGGTGTGTGTGGCCGTGCAAGGTTTTAAGTGGGTTTATCAGCATGCGTGATCAACTGCTTAGAATAGTACATGATACGCTGCAATCTTCCTGTAAGGGGCACCTGTATTTTTTAACTATGCTTAACAGTTAACAGTTCATAGGTGGTAGGAAAAGAGTAGGAGAAATTTAAATTAAATCATTTGAAATGTACTCTGATTTAAAATATGCACTTAGTTTGGAGAAGGACAATATTTATATAGCTTATCTCAAAGTACTTAGGAAAATTCATACCGCTTAGAAAAATTTGAAAGGCATGCTAATAGAAGGAATTTTTATCACTATAAATCAACTCATAATTTTTGTTTTGGTAAATTAAAGAAATGTGAGTGATTTGATAAGAACTTGATGTATAACAAGTAAATGATTTCAAACCATTTACTACTGTACATTGGACACTAATCATTGTAAATAATGCATTGGAACATACGCCTTTGGAAAATAAACATGGACTTGCCTCCTTTTTTTTGCTTTCCTTAATTTTTTTTTTTTTTTTTTTTTAAATCAGTACTCATATATCAGCAAGTTATCCTAAAATAGTTTGTTCCTCTGACAGGATCAGTAAGGGAGAATTATATCTGGTTTATCACTCTAGTACTATTCAGTCTAGTGAACTTAATTTCAGATAAAAAGATATGCCCTTGGGTGAGATGTCTGTGCCTGTAACATAGTAAGACTCTGCCCCACAGTCCTCTGGGCCGTCTGCACCCCAGCGAGTGCCGTGCTCCGAGCCTGCGGACAGGCTTCATGCTGCCGAGCCAGTCCTCGGGAAGCCCTCAGGCCTGGTGAAGAGTCAGCTGCGCTTTTTTGTATGTTTTTTGGTTTGTTTTTATCGCAAACAGTGATAACCAATTTAATAATCATCTTCCTTATTCACCATGCTTAACTCTAAAGAATGACTTTTAGCTGTACATAAATACCAAAATCCCACTTAAAAGGATTAATATTTGCTACCATTGATGATTTAATAAATGAAGATTCTGAAAGTAACTCCTCAAAGAAGAGTTCTAAAATTAAGTTTTAGCTAATTCAGCATTACAGAAATAAAAATTGACATTGAAAGGAATATATATATGATAAACTTATTAAAAGATGATGTTTACATTACCTTAGAATTACTTTTCATTTGCTTTTCTATAACTTTTGTGTGCTTTTGGAAAATTGAGGTTTTTTTTTTTTTTTAACAAGGTGTATTTGGTTGTAGAATTTTTTTCCCCTAATAGTGAAGTTAATAATTTGGTTAGACTTAATGACTAATCATATTATCACTGAATAATTATAGACTTAGAATTCAAGCATGAATGGACTTTATTTAGTTGGCATCCTTACCCCTGCCTATCAAATGAACAAACAAAAGCCTTTTCACATAAAGGTGAACCAGTTTGCCCAAGATTAAGGTCACTGGTACGAAACTAGATCTAGAGGCAAATATTCTAATTTCTTATTTAGTACTCTTTTTTTTGCTTACGTAAAAGGAAAATTTATTAATCCTGTAACAAATCATGAAGCTTACATTGCCTGTTAAATTTATTTTCCCCATATTTTAATAGAACAGGAATGAAATGAAGTGTGTCTTATGGAAATCTCTTTCCTGTTACCTGCACACCACTTTTACTTTCTTTACACATTTCTCAGTCCTCCAATTCAAGTTCATTGAATTCTGACCTTGGTTTCTTAGTGTTTTTTTTTTTTTTTTTTTACATCCTTTCTTGAGCTTCCTGATAAGAAATTTACTCTATGTGTTCTAGATTGTAAGTAGTAATATTCCCCCAAATTCTATGCTCACTGCAGCTGAGTTTAATCCCGTCCGACATTGTTTGAATAAAGTATAGGTGGTATCGTAGAGAGTGGCTATGTAAAGAATAAGCTTTCACATAGACCAAGTCTGTTGATGGTCTTTGGAGGTGTCTGCTTTGAATAGTCTCCTACAAACATTTAGTTTGTATTTTTGTGATACTTATAGGCAATATCATTTAAATAACAGATTTATATAGCATACATATATTTATGATTTCGGCATCACTTAAGTGTAAGAAAAATGTCAGTTTTTAAATTTTAGTCTTTGTTTTATCATTAGTTATGATGCAGGATTTTGAATTTGAATATGTTGTTACTATATATAGGTGTCTGGAATACTTATTAAGAAATGATGCAAACCCAGGGATCCGGGATAAGCAAGGCTACAATGCAGTTCATTATTCAGCTGCTTATGGTCACCGTCTGTGTCTTCAGCTGGTAAGTATCCTGAATTCTTGGGGAAGAAGTTTATATTACAGTAATGAAAACAAATGGATCAGGAAACAAATTCTGCTTTGCTTTTTAACATTTTCAAAATACCTGTACAACTTAGGTTCATACTTACCTTAAGAAGTTACCTCTCATTTTCTTTTTCCCATTCAAAAAGAAAGAAGATAGGAGGAAATTAGATCCCTGGAGAGGGATACTTATGTCTTCCCCATATATATTACATCATGCTATGTCTGTAGGATTTACTTCTCCTGCCCCTTTAAAAAGTTTTCCAAAAGTTTCTGAAGAACTGCGACGATGTCTTGTGTGAGAAATAAATGTCCTGATGAAAGGAAGTGTCCCTGCATTTATTTAGGGAATTCTGAAAGACCTGTCTGTTTCACTTTCTCTCCTGTTAACAGACACTGCTTCTGCAAAGTTAAGCTTTTATTTCAACTGTGGTCTCATTCCTGAATATACACACCATTCACCCCACTTTTCCAAACCAGAAGAAAAGTAAAGGGCAAGTTAAAAGATATTCAACTATGTAACAGCTGTTTTAGGTTACTTTGTATATTATATTAAATTTTTTTCCCTTCAAGGAGAAAGGCTATAAGAGATAGAAAGTAGAGACTTGTAAGTTAACATTTATCTCTTTCATATATAAATGATACTTTGTAAACTAAACATTTTTGCTTTATTTCAGATTGCAAGTGAAACTCCTTTAGATGTTGTAAGTATTAGCTGATTTTTCCTCCATCATTCAGAATATTTGACATTTGGGGAAATGACTAAACTATATTATAAGATTTCTTCTACTTGTATGGTAAACCTTCTTTTCCAAGTCCTGTTATTTGGACATTGCTGTATTTCTGAGGTCCACCATCTGCAAATGTTGAAATTTGAAAAGCACATTTTATTTCTTTGTTTTACTAGAGCTTGAAAATAATTTTTACATAGCCCTGAGATAAAGGTAGTGACAGAAATCATGGGTGCAGGGGGAGAGAGTGCTTACCTGGTGGCAGTTAAATAGCATTTCCCCCAAACTTACAACACTTTCGGGATAGTCCTGTTCTTCAAACTTGCCGAGTTTAGTTTTTATAATGGTCTGGGATTTTTAAGTGCATATTCAAATATCAATCTCTGCTCTAAAATGGATTTGAACTTGGAGGGGAAAAAAAGAACTGCTATAGTAGATCTAACAGTACTATTTATGACATTTAAAATGCCTCTTTCTTTTTTAGTTAATGGAAACCTCGGGGACAGACATGTTGAGTGATTCAGACAATAGAGCAACAATAAGCCCTTTACACTTGGCTGTGAGTACTGCTGCCTTCATAGCCAACTTGATGCCTGCTTTACTGAAAGTATCTGTCCAGTGTATTGATGCAAACTTGTATCTTGAGTTTTGGGTCTAGGTAGTAATTACCATGGAATTAAAACTTTTTTAATTCAGAGAATTCTTTAGTGCATTGGTTTATTTTAAATAGTGATCCTTGGGCTTCCCAGGACCTACTCTGAAAGAAGATAATATGCCTCTGACAGTGAATTTCAAACTCCGACTGCCCTAGTGGAATGGCTTCTAATTTGCTGATCAGGGGTGTAAGCACTACAGTTTCTGTGATGTCTCTCCAACATTTTGCTTATTTTGTGATCTTGGGATGTAAACTAAAGGTGTTCACTGGTCCATGCTACAGGATTTGGCTAAATGACCTGTAATGTCCCTCCCAACTTAAAAGAGTCCTCTGGAAATTTTCTCTCCGTGTCAGTCATAAAAGGAGTTAGAGAAGAATGTGACAATTCTTTAAATTAAATATGGAAATGAATTAACCTAGAAACCTTCCAGCAGTGCCCAATCTCTGGGTTCTTTCTGTGCTGAAAGAATAATTTGTTTTTGAAGCATAACATATTACCGTTGGGGGTAAAACTTTGAGATTGTAGGACACTGGATATTATCACTAGCTATTTGTGAGACCTCTGATTTTTAACTATAGTAAATTGTTTAGCAGCATGTATACTTAAGTTAACATGGAGCACTTCAAGTTCAGTGATCTTGTATAGTTGTTTCTTTCCACCTGTACTATAAGTGTTTTTATCTTAATATCTCTTCACAAATGTCCTGACATCTTGACATATCTACAGTTAATTTTCTGCTGTGTCTTTCTGTCCCTCTTCCTCCACTAGTACTTCTTATCACCTTCTAAATAAGTGAGAAGGCATGCTGAAGCTTCCTGCTTCCTTGCCCTTTGGGGCCTTGGAAATACTACCACCTCATCCATACTTGCATAGTAAATACTTTGTTTGAAAGGGCAAAATCAGCAGGAGAAAATAGCTGTTTTACTGTTGATAGCAAGAAATGTAGTCTGAGCAGATGGCAAGGCATTTCTTCTTGCATCATCATCATCGTCATCGTTGTAATAGCCCTGTGATTTCTTGAGCACTTGCTACATGCCAGACCAAGCGCTTTGTCAAGTCTTTGAATACCTATCTCAAAACTCTATGAGTGGGAAGCGGCTGTGGCTCAATCAGTAGGGCTCCCGTTTACCATATGGGAGGCCCCGGGTTCGGTTCCCGGGGCCTCCTGGTGAAGGCAAGCCCGCCCACACGGCGTGGTTAGCTGACCCAGCGAGCACAAGCAGCAAGGGGGGGATAAATGAATAAATAAATAAAATCTTTAAAAAAAAAAAAAAAAAAGAACTCTATGAGCATAAGTATTTTCTGTATTACAAGGAATTGAAACTTCAGAGAAGTTAAATAATTTATCTAAAACCTGATAGCTATTAAATAGTAGTGCTCTCTTATCATATTCCAAAGCCCATGCTGTTATTTTCCAAAGCATTTCCAACACTACTTGATTTTCAGTATGTTCAGTAAAATAGCATTTCATGATCACATAAGTTTGAAAGTGGTTCTATTTTTCCGTTTGGAGAGTCAACAAATATCTGCATATTTAAGGCTCCAAAAAGTCCTACAATCTGTGGGACTCTTTTATTAACTTAGTAATGTTGTTCCTTTGGAGACTTTACTTTTTTGTGCTCATCCCCTGCACCTAATTTGGCAAATTTCTCTTTATGGGTTTCTCTGGTTTTTTTTGTTTTTTTTTTTTTTAAGGAGGTACCAGGAATTGAACCCAGGACTTTGTACATGAGAAGCAGGCGCTTAAACCACTGAGCTACACCTGCTCCCCAAATTTCTCTTTATGTTCTTACAGTCTAATGTGCTCTACATTGAAGCAGTGTTTTTTAAGTTGAAATGGAAACAATTTTAGTAATTAGTTTCAAGGAAATGTGATTATACCACCACTTTTTCATCTTGTGTCCATCCTTAGGAGGTTTTCAGAAATTATTTGAGGAAGCGGCTGTGGCTCACTTGGTTGGGCTCCCGTTTACCATATGGGAGGCCCCAGGTTCAATTCCCGGGACCTCCTGGTGAAGGTGAGTCGGCCCGCGTGGCGCGGTGAGCTGACGGCCTGTGTAGTGCAGTGAGCTGATGCAGCAGGATGACCCAACAAAAGGGAGACAGACAGACACAGAAAAAGGCAAAGCAAATGGACACAGCGAGCATAAGCATCAAGGGGGGCGGATAAATAAATAAATCAATCTTTAAAATATGTATATATTAAAAAAAACAAAAACACACAGATTATTTGAAGTGGTTTTCCTTCTACATAACTCCCATCCAGGACATCTTGGTATAGTGAAAGCACACTGGCCTGGGGCTCAAGGAACCTGCTCTTGATTCCTGACTTCACACGTGCTAGGCCTAGGCATGTGGGCTCCTGCTCTCAGCCCTGTACAAGGACATCAAGAGTGGGAAGGACTCTGTGGCAAATCATCATGGCTCCTAACTGTCCGTGTCCTGTCTCTTTTTTTTCTTCTTTTTATGCTATCTTTCGTATGTTCTTTTTCTCGGTTAATGATGTTAGGTATTGAGGGACCAGATCAACTGTGGTCCTAGAACAGAGTAGCCCAGTGGCTGATAGTCACTTTAATCCGGTAGTCAAGCATCAAAGTGACCAGTCAGGTCCAGAGCACCTTGACCTCCTGCTGGTACTTTCTGGCATTTTCCACAAGAAATGGCCTCATAGCCCTTTGATTCAGTGTGGTTCTCTGTTCTAGCTAAGTATCTTTTTTCGGATTAGAAGCAAGTGAGAGTTAGCTAAGTCTGTTAGACTTTTATAGGTTTTTCACTTCCCAGTGAAAAGTTCATATGTGATAAGTTACCAGCCTGGTTAGGTTGTAAATCAGAATGGTATCAGAAAAGTAGTCCCTTAGTTACAAAGTGGTAGTATGTGAACTAGACAGAGCATTCCTTTGATGCTAGAGCTGTGTCTTGTGATTTTTTATGTCATGCTCAGTATCCAGTCCAGTGCAAATAATAGACGTTTGTGTATTATTTGGAAAGCATTTTTTCATACTAAAGCACAGGGCTTTGGTCTGACAAAACTTCAAATCTTCTTGCTCTCTCATACAGCTAGCACAATCCCTAGTAAATGGCAGATATTCAAGCAGGGCTCCATCTGCATATTATATAAACATAGAGAAGTGTTTATTTGTGAGATATAACATGTTATGGGGTGGGAGTGGTTGTCTTAATTTGAGAAAGCAGAAGACTCGAGCACTGTTGCCTGCTGTCTCTGTAATTTTAAGTAAAGAATCAATGCCTTAATTGAACCCATGTCACATATCTGTTTACTCTCTGCAGTGAACCAGGCATTGTACACTCATGAAAAGATCAACTGTCATCTGAACTTTGATTATTTGCTGAATACCCATTCTCTAACCCTGTGGACTACTATGTTGATTATTAGAAAAATCTGTGGTTAGCTTTCTGAATTCTCAATTTGGAAGTTTTAAGCTTGCTCAGATACAGTAATAATGTGAAGACAAGCTTTCTTCCTTTCCACTTTCTACAGTATTTGGAGACTCAGTCTGAACATGTGTGTTTGCACTTTACCCTCAGGCCTATCACGGCCACCACCAAGCCCTGGAAGTGCTGATGCAGTCTCTGCTGGACCTCGACGTGAGGAACAGCAGCGGGAGGACCCCCTTAGACCTGGCGGCATTCAGAGGCCACGCTGAGTGTGTGGATGTGCTCATCAACCAGGGAGCGTCGATCTTAGTGAAGGACTACATTTTGAAGAGAACGCCTATCCATGCCGCAGGTGCGCCGAGCGTTAGCCATGACTATTTACCACTCCCACCTGATTTTCTTGTCTTTTTCAATTTCTGGTATATAGTGCTCATGGTAATTGTCTGAATACTTTGGCCTTAAATGGTAGAATGATTATATTCTTGGGGAAAAGCCAACTGTAAGATTGTAATCACATTACATGCCTTAGAAGTTGGATTTATGTAATATTCTTACTTCTGAAATACTATTATCAACAAAATAATGCAATATTTTTTACTTCTTTTTGATGGAAGTTATTTTGGATTGAAAGTGTTTTCATTAAACCATTCATGAATGTTGTGACTTGCTGTCCCAGTGTCCTGCATTAGACGTTTATTCAGACAAGATTTATAGAGCACTGCTTTGTGCGAGAACTCCTCGTGATGTGTCTCTGCCTATTGCAGAAGTGTGGGAAACGCAGAGATCTGTGAGCAGGTCGGTGTGATGACGTGCTACCAGCTGTGTATCACTGGCAGATGCAGACTCATACCTACTCTGGAGAAATTACTGCTAGGTAGTGAAATGAGTACTAGGCAGTATTCATTTCAGATAACCAGCACTGTTACAATTAAGAAGAAATCCCACCCAGGTGTTTTTCCTCATCCCCAATAAGGCTCCCTTTTGTGATTTGATTAATTTCAATTAGTTTCTTTTTATACAGTGATCCTTAGGAGTTCATTTGAATATAGGTCTCAAACTTTGTTTCTTTTGCTTTGGAAAATTTGCACCCTTCCTTTAGTAAACTGGCAACTTGTAATAGCCTTTCAGAAATGATCAGATATTCGACAAAGTTCAGAGGCAAATATTTCAACAATAGATTAACAGCCCTAATATACGTGTATATATAAACTGCTATACGATGTGAATAAGAGTTCAGAATGCTATCATTTTCTACTATCTTATTCCGGAAAAGAGTGAAGTTATAATTTTTCTAGCCTACAACTAAAAAAGTTATATTGTAACCACACATCATTTGCAGAGCTAATTTAAGGCTTTCATGGAGTTGTTTGTACTCTTAGGTAAGTATTGAACTAAGACACTAACCAGTCTCAGAAGTGGTTAACAAATGCCATCCATTCCAGCTTAAGTCAAGCCCACTAAAAAAGTTACACATACTGTTAGCACCTATCGGTTCAATGAATGCAAACCTTCTTTTTTCTATAGATGCCTTTCAAATTTAGGGCTCTGCTAAGGAGCATTTTATTACTCATAAGTCATGAATAGATCACTGAGATTGTTTCTGGAGGTTAGTAATGTTTTCCCACAGTTATGCTGTGCTTGATATTTTGAATATTGAACTTAAATGACACAAAAGCTTATCAATAGCTGCTGTACACTTGAGTGTAAGTGAATTGATTAAAAAAAAAAAGAGTCAAATAAGATCTCCTTGAACCACCCTCGAGTGTTGTGACACCATTGCTGATTACTAAGTTGTGATAGCTGCTGGCAGAGTGCAGCTTACAGATCGGAGGTAATTTTGAGCCACATTTCGTAATAACTATTAGAATAACTGTTAAAAAGTACAGTAGAATATTAGGCACACAGCTTGATTTCACTAGAATTGGACTCTCTCAGTTAGAAAAAATAATGAGAGACATACTTTTCTGTATCATTGTATGGTTTATGTATTTCTTTAAACTTTATTACAAAAGGGGCAGTACCTGAATTTGGCAGAAGATATAATTTATCTTAAAAGCTTACTGTTTTTTGGGAAGCAGATGTGGATCAAGCAGCGGGGTGCCCGCCTACCACATAGGAGGACCCGGGTTTGGTTCCCAATGCCTCCTAAAAAACACAAGCAAGACAGTGAGCTGATGCGACAGGGTGGCGCAGCGAGCTGGCAAACGAGATGACGCAACAAAGAGACACAATGAGACACACAATAAGTGGGAGTGGAAGTGGCTCAAGCCATTGGGCGCCTCCCTCCCACATGGGAGGTCCCAGGTTTGGTTCCCAGTGCCTCCTAAAAAAAGGAAGGCGAGCAGACACAGAGAGCACACAATGAACAGACCCAGAGAGCAGACAGCGAGTGCACACAATGGGGAAGGGGAAGAAATAAATTTTAAAAAATTAAAAAAACAGAAAAGCTTACTGTTTTCTTTAGGCCACTTCTTATACCATTACTAGTTTTATGCATTTGGACACACAAATGCATCCTTTGATACCCTGTTTTTCTTTTACTGGGTATATATCAGTTGGTGTTCTTTCAGCTATAGTTACTAGAGTAGCTGACTGAAAATGGCTTAAGTGTGACAGGGAATCTCTCACATAAAATGTCCAGAGGTAGACTCGATTCCAGGGTTGGTTGATGGAGCAGTGGTGCCAGAGCTCTGCATCAGATTCTCTATTGCTTGCCTTTGAACTCATATTGCAGGATGACTGCTCCTTCTTTTTAGGCTCCTACTCAAAATCAGGAAAGAGGACGGCTTTTCATTATCAAGGAGAAACTCTTTCCCAGAAGTCCTCCCGGCTTCTTTCACCTCAGTGCTCAGAACTGGCCCATGTGCTTATCGTTGAAACCACTCCCTGGCACCGGGTAGTGGGCTGCTCTGACGGGCGTAGTCCGTTCATGATGTCATCCCAAGGACTGGAGACGGGCCGCCCTCCCTGGCCACGTTGCCACCACCAGAGACCTAAAGAAATCGAGCATTGTATTAGCAAGGCAGGCGACACTGTATGGCTGCTGGGTGCCTGCTGTGACTTACCACGAGAAATGTGTGTATATGTATTTATATTTGTATGTATTTAACTTATCACCAAAGCAATAGAAATCTTCTTTGAGATAACCTACAGCTAATTTGCCTTCTTCTATACTAAATGCAATGAAACTATCCAAAAATTATGTTCTGGAAAATGTACTCTAAGGTGGACATTTTTTATTTTAACATTAAATATAATTACTGAAGTTTTTAATTTAACTTTACAGCAACAAATGGTCATTCAGAATGCCTGCGGCTACTAATAGGAAATGCAGAACCACAGAATGCAGTAGATATTCAAGATGGAAATGGACAGTAAGTCTCACTAATTTTTAAGTTGTTTTTATGATGTTTGTTAACCTTTATACTCTTACCCCTTAGTAGTAGTAAGTCCATCGTAGTGTATCGCTGAGTAACATCGACTATAGTTTCTTTTTCTTTTTTCATTAGTTTTCCTTACAGCTTTTAATCTGAGTATATTTTAAATCAAAGTGGCATCAAAGGCCTATTTAGGAAGCGGGACACCGCCCTGCTTGTTGGTGAGCGGGCCCCGTGCTGCACTGAGCCTGCTCGTGTTGTGTGCACAGGACTCCTCTGATGCTGTCTGTGCTCAATGGGCACACGGACTGCGTTTACTCCCTGCTGAGCAAGGGAGCCAGCGTGGACGCCAAAGATAAGTGGGGGCGGACGGCGCTGCACAGAGGGGTAAGCACCACGGAGGGCTGAGCGGGGCAGAGCGCGGCTGTCACCACGTGCTCCCACAACACCTAGACGGCTATTTTTCCTCATTGAATTTTTACCAAATAATCTGTATTGTTTCTTTCATTATCTTACTTTTGAACCCCAATTTTGGACAACTTCAAAGCTAAAATTAATCCAGAGAAAAACAGTGTTGGAAAAATTTTTTTTGTCAGTTTGTCTTTTTACAATTAACTGTTTTCGTATACTTTTTTGTCTTAACCTTTTCACCTTTGAAATACTATTATTTTCATTGAATTACAAATTCCTTTATCACTGTTTTTCATACAAAGATGAAACTGAATTTTTAAACCATTTTTAATAAAAGTACTGAATTACTCAGAAAATGATAAATGAAGACGTTGAAAATGGCTTTAATTGGTGGGGGTGGATATGGTATACATGCCTTAAAGTGTTTAAGTTACCTGAGGCTGACATGTGTACCCAGCAAGCGGTTTTTCTCCTTTCAGGCAGTTACGGGCCATGAGGAGTGTGTGGACGCGTTGCTGCAGCACGGCGCTAAGTGCTTGCTTGGGGACAGCAGGGGCCGCACGCCCATGCACTTGTCTGCTGCCTGCGGGCACATTGGGGTTCTGGGAGCCCTTCTGCAGTCGGCAGCCTCTGTGGATGCAAACCCAGCCGTAGCAGACAATCACGGGTACACGGCACTTCACTGGGCTTGCTACAACGGTTAGTGCGCATTGGAGGCAGTGATGCCCTCAGCTGAGACAGCTCGCTGTCGGGCCTTGTCATGCTGCTGGGAGGGGCATCTGGGTGTTTCTGTATGGACAAGTCTATAAACTTAAATGTGTAAGTCTACCACCATTACTTGTCGTGCTAACGCCAACATGCTAGTTGACAAAGGTGTTTTGAGATAAGCCATGACTAAGTGTGAAGTCTTTCTCACACCTTGGCTTTTAACAAGAAATTTTCATTTTTAAGAGGCTTTTGTCATATGTCTGTTGTCTTCTATATGTTATTTTTGTGTTTGATATGTTCCTTTACTTTCTAATAAGCGCACTTGTATCCTGATATTTGTCTGATACAAAAAGACAAAGATAGGAAGAATAAAATGCATTCCATTCCAAACAAACCTGGGTGTGTTTCTGAGCACATCATAAGATAACATCCTTATCTACACCAGCATGGTGCCTAGTGCTAAAGGATGGAAACCCTAGCATGCCATAAAAGTGGAAACTTCCATGAGTTAATGGGCATGGTTAAAACAGACTTATTTTTATCTCCCTGGAGGCGCACAGTCACAGTTACTCTTTTTAGAACCCACCAAAGGTCATTCAGGGAACATAAAGCTATGTTTAAGGTATAGATGTCAAAAATGGAGTTTGGCTGACGAAAGAGTCACTAATTAGAATCTGAGCTATGTTGAGCTGTGTTAATTTTTTCCTAGTGTAGGGCTGTAGATCTGATCATCTTAGAAAACACTAGGGTGCATTTATGTGTAATTTAAGTATCCTGCCAGAGTTTGGTCTGAGGACTTCAGTGGGGAATTGAGGGTTTTTCTAATTTGTTTTGGATTTCAGTGAAACATTAAGATTTATATGAGTTGTTGCAGCATCTCTGGAAATCTGTAGATCACAATTCTAACAACTTTCCCTCAAAATACAGAGAAAATATAAATTGCCTTTTTCTGTAACTACCCACGTAATTTAAAAAACCCATGTAGTTTCCCGTTCTTGCCTTCAGCTGACATTCCAGCCAGAGAGTAGTTTGCTCTTTCCGCCTCGTGGTTCTCTCCCTGAGGGCCGTCCCAGCAGGCCGTGTTATTGGGCTGTGGCGAAAGAGGAGAAGTCTGAACTTTGCGAAATTACAGTTTAATTAAATGTTTTCCTGAAGTGTTTTTTAGATAGAGCATTTTGCTTTCCGTGTTGGTCCTGGTGCCAGGTTGAGAGCTCTGCTCTCTGCTGTGAGAAGCTTGCAGGCTCTAGAGGGTCCCTCTGATTGCTTTGAGCCATCCTTGAGCGAGCCCAGAGTGCTGGCTCTGGGTAAGGGTGGCATTAGAAATTTGAGTAGATTGCTTATTGCTGGTTTAGAAGGTTTAATCTAGTCAATTTCATTTTTACTACCCCAGGTTTCTAACCAGAATGGTTTTGAACACTACAAACCTTTGGGTTTTGACTTCTCTTTTTCCCTTTTCAATTCAGTAGAGCTGGTATTTAATGAATATTTAAAGTGGCCAAAGATTGGTCCTAAGTCAGAGAAGATATTGTATTTTGCTGTTGAAATTTGATTTGTTTTGTTGAAATGTGACTTGACATTTATAAGGGAATCCTGAAGTATCTAATATAAAAATGAGGAAATACCCCCATATATGAATTTGGTTTATATAAGAAGTCAGTGAGATAAAACTGTTTTCAAGCAAAGCCTTTTATCATTTTTTTTAATGTATCAGTGAAAATTAACCATTAGAAAAATCACACAGTAAGGATATGTTTCCTCAGAAAAGGTAGAGCATTTAGTTGTAAATATACTGTTGTAATTGTCTTTTGGAGAGTTGCTATTTATAACATTTCTTGTCCAGGTCTATATGGAAAGCATTGTCTCCCTAAAGTGAATTCTTACTCTCTCACTGCTTTATTTAGATACATTAATTTAGCACATTTTGTACAAGAGACAGAGTTTTGCACAAACTTATTTGCCTGGTTGCCATTTAGAAATCATAACAGATTGTAGCAAAATTGTGATTCTGAATTGAGCTAGAGGAATTAAACGTGTTAGCAACATACAATAAGAGACTATATAGGCAATCTGAAATTAGTAACATATTTTTAGCCAAAAGGCTGTTTTATTAATTTGGCATTCTGAGAGCAGAATATATAAAAAGGATTTTACTTTGGAAATTATTGCATGGCTAGAAAGAAAATGGGAAGCAGTCCAACAGAACAGAAAACAGCCTTTCTCTCAAATGATCAAGTTTTAGAAAAGAACTGGCTTTACGTACTGAACCTCCCCTTTTCAGTGTTGTCGTTCAGTCACAGAACTTGAGCGTACTTATTTGTTCCTTTTTTAAACATGTATGTTGTTATGAAGCACTAAGCATCCTCAGAATATCCCTCTGAAACGTGAGGAGACCAGTTCATCATTCTGTCTTTCATAACTGGAACACAGAATGATGAGATTGTCAGCTTGATAACATACAGTAATAACTGCCGGAGGTAACTGGGAGACCCAGGAGCCCCTTTTGTCAGACTGTGGTTCTCAAACCTTTCATTCTCAGGACGCTTCATACTCTGAACTTACTGTGGATCCCAAAGCGCTTTTGATTATGTGGGTTATAGCTATTGATATTGACTGTTAAAGAAATTAAAACTGAGAAACTTAAAAAGATCAATTTATTTTAAAATAAACTCATTACATGTTAATAGCATTTTTATGAAAAATAACTTTTTTAGTGAGAAGAGTGGTAAATCTCTTCCACAACTGACTATGAGAAGACAGTTGGATGTTCATGTCCATGTCTGCATTCTTACTACCCCAGGGTCCCCAGACCACAGGACCACACCTCGACAACCGCTCTGCAGGAGAAAGGAAGGCTCTTATACCAGCACGGCACAGCTTTTCACTGCTGTTTCTTTGTAATGAGTTTAGCATTGAGAGAGATGGTTTAAAAGCAAAATTTCTCGACTCGGAACTGCTTGCGCTTTGGGCCAGATAATTCCTTCATGTGAGGGCCTGGCCTGTGCATTACACCGTGTTAACAGCATCCCTGACCTCTGCCCACTGGATTGCCAGGACACCCAGCCCCCGTTTGTCTCCACACACTGCCAGGGGTCCCCTGAGTGGCTCAGTTACCCGAAGTTCAGACCCACTGAATTAGGGAAAGGAAATGGCACGAAACATGGATTACAGGTTTTCTAATAGCTGTTTTTTCCTAGTAAAAGCAACTATAGGGTAAAGATTAAGAAAAGCTATGGTTTGAAAATGTTAGAGTAACTGGAAAAGGAAACAGCATCACTTTCTTAGACAGATACTTAACTATGAAAATAAAGAAACTATGTATGAATCCTTTGTCTTCCTAAAGCAGATCTCAAGTGACTCATAGAATAAAAGAAGTTCTGTGATACTAGAATTAAAATTAAAATAAAAAGCCATAGGTGTGTACAACACAACGGAACAGTGAACCCTAATGTAAACTGTGGACTATAGTAAAACTGTAACAATATTGTTCCATTATTTGTAGCAAAGGTTCCTCACTAATGCAAAATAAATAAATATAGGGGGGAAAAACTGTGAGGGGAGTATATGGAAACTATATTTTCTGCATGGTTCTTCTGTAAATCTACAACTTCTCTGATTTAAAAAAAAATGGACAAGAAGCAACAAGTTTATTCACAGCAATTAGTACAACAATTGTTTTATACTAAAAACCTAGCTTTGAAAATTAGATTAAGAAATTATGATGTCTGGATTTTTCTCTGTCCTCAAAGTTGCTTTTAACACTATGGGCCTGATAACTATCGGTAGTTAGTCTACCTGTCCTTTAACCTAGCAATATCATTTCTAGGAAATTGTCTTACAAATAAATTTGTAAAAATATGCCAGGAAGGGTACTAGAATGTTTCATTGCTACAATGTTGACAGTATCACAAAGGAGGGGGAAAAATAGCAATCACCTAGAAATCCATAATTAGATTAGATCATTTATGATACACTCTGATACCATGAAGCTCTTTGAAGCATTAGATAATTAGATATCTGCATTGTTATTATGGAAGGTTTTATAGTTAGAACTCACTAAGTGAAAAGCAAGTTGCAAAACAAAATAATCCCATTGTATATAAACTATCATAAGATGTTACTGCACTTCAAATCTTGAGGATTGTACTTTGGATTCCAAAGCTCCTAAAAATGTGATGTTTATAGGTACGGTGAACTGGTTATTTTTAAGCCATGTGAAGCTGCTTCTTAATAGTATGGGTATATACGGACAAATTAGTATCTGTTTTGGATTTTTAATGTCTCATTTTTGTTTACCTATTTAGGTCATGAGACTTGTGTAGAACTTCTTTTAGAACAGGAAGTTTTCCAGAAAATGGAAGGCAATGCCTTCAGTCCATTGCATTGTGCCGTGTAAGTAAAGCCAGAATGAATCAGACTTGGTTTGAGTAGTTAAGAAACATTCCACTGCTGTGAGGGTGACCGCCTTGCTGCTTTACACAGGATAAATGACAATGAAGGTGCTGCTGAGCTGCTGATCGACACACTGGGCATCAGCATTGTGAACACGGCAGATCCGAAAGGAAGGTAGGGATTCGACTGTCGAGGAAATCGTGTTACTTTCAATAGAAAAAAGTACTATCACTTGTTATAAAGTATTATCTTTGAATTATCAGAGGGGGTTTTCTATTATTTATGTTTTTAGCCATTCCTCCTCTTTTAAAAGCTTTTGACATTTAAAGACTCCCCATTTTTTTAAGTATCTTTGTTTCCCAGTTTTCTAAATAGAAATAAAGGCTAGAAGAGAGCCCAGCAGTTGTCATAGATGTCTGTATTTGGGTCAGGATTGTTTCTTTCAAAATTTCCTCTAATGATGTAATGTTGTTTTAGTAATTTTATGATATATTTTATTATACTAGTTCTAGCTTGATTAAGGCCTTTTATATTATCAAAAGTACAAATTTTTGTTGCAGAAAATAGTAAGCTCCATTAAGCCTGCTTATATCCCGGCAGTGCTTTGATAGCCTAATAAAACCCTTGAAAATTGCTTGTCATAAATTAAGGAATAATTTTTTCCAGCATATATAGCATTCAGATTTAGTCATGCATTTCAGTTTCTCTGTATTGCAGAACTCCTCTGCACGCAGCCGCGTTCACAGACCACGTCGAGTGTTTACAGCTGCTGCTCAGCCATAATGCTCAGGTCAACTCTGTGGACTCTTCTGGGAAAACGCCTCTCATGATGGCTGCAGAAAATGGGCAGACAAATACAGTTGGTAAAGAAGCTAAGGCGTTTATTCATATATATGGACATTCATATTTGTGCACATCTTTTATACGTGTTTACATATAACTGAGATCCCAAGCCTTCTGACTTCTAGTTCAGTGCATTTCCCACTAGGTATCTCACCACTCCTGGGATTTAAAGACTTTTCCCTGCTTTTTTTCCTCCCCTAGGCTGCTCAAGCAAATACCACGCCATGGGCATGCTTAAATAATGGGACTTACTAGCTTACGGTTTGGGGGCCAAAAGAAAGGCCAGATCAAGGCATCATGAAGGCAGCGCTTTTTCCCCGGAGACCATGGAGCTCTGGGGCTGGCTGCTGGCAGCCCTTGGTCTTCAGTCTGTCACATGGCCGGGCTCGTGGTGGCATCTCCTTGTCCCTCCCTTCTCTTGCAGGTTCCACTGAAGTTCAGCTTGTGGCTGCTCCCTCTGTGGCTTCCTCCCTCTCTCTGCCTGAATTTCATTCTGCTTATAAAGGGCTCCAGTAATAGGGTTAAGACCCACCCCGATTGAGGTGGGCCACACCCTAACTGAAGGGCCTCATCACGAGGTCCTACGTGCAGAGGGCACACACCCACGGGAATGATTAGTCTAAGAATGCGGTTTTCTGGGTGCGCACAGCTTCAAACCCACACTGCCTTACAACCCACTTTTTCTCTTAGGGCTACAGTGTTTTCATTTGCCCTTTTTGATTGAATAGTCTCCTTTTAAACAAGGCAGTGTCGCTTAGTAATTGACACTGGCTGAATGTGAGTCCTAATTCTGCCAGCTAAGTGACCTTAACCCTTAATTTCTTCATTTGTAAAGTGAGGAAAATAATATTGCCTACTTTATAGGGTTATTGTGAGAGTTAAATAAGTTAATATAAGCCCAGAGCACTTGAAACAGTATTTGGCAATTAGCATTTAGTAAGCACTCGGAAAATAAATATTAGTGTTTCTAGCCTACGTGATAAAATCGTTATATACAACTATATGACAATATAATATGTATGCTATATATTACAGTGTTTTTCTTGCATGTAAATTTTTGCTAGAAGGATGTTCTTGCTTTGTATTTTCATTTCTCTGTAGTGATTATTGGCAATCTAAGAAACATGTTCGTAAACATAAGAATTGATGCACTTTTTCCTCCCAGAGATGCTGGTTAGCAGTGCTAGTGCAGATCTGACTTTACAAGATAATAGTAAAAACACCGCCCTCCATTTGGCTTGCAGCAAGGTATGTACACATTTTAAGGATGTGTTTTCATTGTTAAATCAACAGTGGCATTAAAAGTTTTTCCACTTCCCTAAAATGAAGAGAGCTGTGGACCAAACCTTTCTAATGGTCACTGGCATCAGGTTTCTTGATCAAAAACATTGACTTGTTAGCCGCCATATTGTATACAAGTCTGCAGTGAGCAAAAGCAAATTTTGGAACACAAGCCTAAGAACTATTGTCTTTCTTCTAATCTTCTTCCTGTCCTTTTCCCCTACTCCCACCTTAGAAACACATATTTGGGCAGATACTTAAGACTTTAGCCAAGAAAATTCCTGGAATATGTGTGGTGTTGTACATACTGTATGGACCAGAGTTGGTGTGTTAATGTATAAATTTATCTTTAGTGGTTTCCAGTTTTTTACGAATTATTTGCCATAATTTTAGGGTCATGAAACTAGTGCCTTGTTAATACTGGAGAAGATAACGGATAGAAACCTCATCAATGCAACCAATGCAGCCTTGCAAACGTGAGTCCTTTCACTGTCTAGTGCAAATGTTGTGACCTCTAATTATGAAAAATAATAGATAGGTTTGTTTGGTTTTTACATTTGACTGTTGCATTCAGTCTTACTAGTCATAAAAACAGTTATAAAGAACAGTTTTTACAGTTGACAATTTAATTTTCGAAATCATCACAACTAAGGCATGTTACTAAAAAAAAGTTTTTGAACTGAAACATTACTAGAACATTGAGAAAAAATTTGTTATTTTTCCCTTAGTCCATTTACCTGCATAATTTTCTCAAGGAAAATAATACTAAATCTGTGTATTTTATGGAAACCAAATGGAATAGTGCATTATTTTGACAGCCAGCAATAAATGAGGTGAGCTGTCTTACATGTGTCTGTAAGCTGAAGAGGTTTAGGAGAAACCCAGTTCTTACTAACCTGAGTAGTGGCCAGCCTCCAGGTCACCTGCCGTGGTTAGGCCAGCAGTATCTCCCATCACCCTCTTCTGGCTTCCATTTGCCATTCTACTCTGAGCCTTGGTGAGAGAGAGAAATCTTAGAATACTGGCTCCCAGCGGGGTCAGTCAGATCTCTTGAGGCTCCACAATAGAGCCATGGGATCTGCGAGCTGTCTTCAGAGCCTACTGAAATATGTGCTGTCGCAATATGCAGTTTTTATTGTTTGTTCTATTTACCAACCTCATTTCTTTTTAAACAATACTTAGAAATGCAGTGTGTTTAGTTGGTGACATCTTTTTAAACATTGACTCTTAGAGAGAGCAGAGGAGTTTGGTAATGGTGGGAATGTGCTGGCTCTAAAGCTTGCACCTGCTGCAGCACAGTGCTCAGAGGTCCTGCTGCTCCCACCACTCTGCATTGCTCTTAGGTCTGGATCCTCAGGTTATTGTCTCTGGGTTTGCACAGTCTGGAAAGGGCTCTTGGACAGCCGGGTGCGTGTGTGTGCGTGTGCGTGTGCGTATACATACGTATACATCTGCATAATTTTTCTCCTAGACCTCTGCATGTTGCTGCCCGAAATGGGCTGACAATGGTGGTTCAGGAACTTTTGGGGAAAGGAGCAAGTGTGCTTGCAGTAGATGAAAACGGTAAGTAGGTTCTTTATTCTTGTTCCTCAATCTGTATCTTAGTGTAGAACCTTTTGTCTTTTGATGTTCCATATTTGAAGCAAACTTTTTTAGGTTTTTTTATTGGTCAAAGAGGAGCACTGACGTTAATATTGAATAGGAGTTCTTGTGTGGCAAAGAGAAGAGGGGCAAAGAGAAACAGGAAAAGTCTGTCTAACAGAACAGGGGCTCCACAGACCCCTTACTGAGTCCACCCTGTCCTGTGTATTATTTAATAATAGATCACACCCGCACCAGCATGTCCTCACCAGAATGATGTGTTTTTGAGTTTCTGTTCAAGCTCACAGAACTCTTGTTAAGAACCTCTGTAATAGATGAACAGATGGACTTGTGAATTCCGGTATCATCTGGTAAACCAAAGTTAAATTAGTGTTTGCTGTTTACCATCTTTGGTTATCTTAGTAAGCAAAGAATTCATTCTTTCAACACATGTTTATCATGGCCCTACTTAAGTGTCGTGTTCTTACCTAAAGCCAATTCTTCTCCTCTTGTACTAGAGCTTATCCTCTTTTGCCTACTCGAGAATATTACTTTAGCAATTCTTCCCTTTTATGTCCTGAAATAATGCTTTTTGCTCTCTGTCTAGATTATGACAGTGTACAAACATTATTTCTCTCATCTTAAAAAAACGATTTAATCCCACTGCCCCTGCCAGTTATTGCCATGTTTCTCCTCCTTTTTGCAGCAAAAGTGCTCAAGAGTTCTCTCATTCTCTCTCAAGGCCATTGCTCCAACCACTCAGCAGGACACTCATCAAGATCACCAGTGGCCTCCGCGATAGGAAGAGTCAGTTCAGTGTTCTCACTTGACCTGCCAGCATTTGGCACAACTGATTGGTCCCTTGATAGACTTTCAGGATCCCACGTTTTCTTGATTTTCCTCTTACCTTATTAGTTAGTCCTTGTCAACTTTTGCAGTTTCTCCCTCTTTCCCTAACTTCTTAATAATATTTGAGGGCCCTCGGACTCAGTCCTTGGTTCTTTTTTCTTTCCCTATCTACGTTCATGACCTAGGCAAGCTCTTCACACCCCCAGTCCGTTGGTTGTAAATACTACCTATATGCTAGAATCCCCAAATTTATACCTCCAGGCCGGACCTCTCGTGTTCTCCAGACTTAAAGATCCACCTGCCTAGTTAACACTCCACGTGGGTACTAAGGAACAGCTCCAGCCTAGCACATCCAGACTGAACTCTTGATCTTTTTATTCCCCTCAGTTGTCTCAGTCCCAGTTGATGGCAATTCCCATCCTTGTGGTTGCTCAGGCCCAAAACTTCAGAGTCGTCCTTAACTCCGCTCTCTCTCTCAGAGTGTACAACCTATCTGCCTATTCTATTGATTCCATCTCCAAAGTATATTCAAAATCTGAGCACTCTTTTCTCCTCCGCTGCTCCCACCCTAATGAGTCCTTTAACCTATGTGAGAACTCATTGCTCCTCTGAGTCTCAGGTTACTCATAGCCCTTGTAATGGCCTACAAGGCCCTCAGTGATACACCCTGTGCTCTGCGGCCTCTCGACCCTCATTTCCTATGCTTCTCCCTTTTCTCACTCCCTCTGCCATGCCAGCTCCTGTGCGCCATGGACGTGGCTGCTCCTGGCTGCCCCCCACCTGGAGCACTCTGCTCCCCCGCAGTCTGTGACTAGTCCTTTGCCCCCTTCACCTCCTCGCTCAGGCGTCATGTTCTTGATGAAGCCTAGCCTCACTCCCCTGTTCATACCACAGTATTCCTACACCACCACATGCTCAGTCCTTGTTAACCTGTCCTCCTCTCTCTTTTTTCCAGAGTTTATCTTCTGATATATCGTTGATAACATGTTTTTCTTATCATGTGTTTCTCCCGCTAGAATAAATATGAGCTCCATGAACGCAGGGATCTTTGTCACTTGCATTCACTGATCTATCCTACATGGGAGCTCAATGACTATTTGTTGAGTGAGTGAGTGTGCTAAGTTCTGAGGGTGCAAGGATTCTGAGATGAGTAGGACATAGTCCACTCCTTCAAATGGAGGCCAGAGTGTAAACAGGCAGTTACAGTGCTCTTGAAGTAGTTCGACTGGAGTAAACCTAGAACGCTGTGAGAGCTCATAAGAGGATCTTCAAACCCTGCCTCGCACGAAGGTTTCAGGGAAGGTATCACCAAACCGCGACTTCTAAGCCAAAATGCAAAGAGCAAGTAGAAGGTATGGAGGGAGCTTTTAGGGATCTTAAGATGGTAAATTGATTTGGACTTGCTGGAAGAGTGAGGTCTTGGAGAGCTCTGTGGAGAGATGTGTCACTGATTGAGATGAGGTTCACTTGGGGGACACGAGAAGAGCGCTCCTGGGCAACAGGGTGTATGGATTAGGGCTGAGCGTAGATTTGAAAATCATCGGCATGTGTGGCCATTGACATTCATGGAGGCAGAGACATCACCCAGCAAGACAAATTCAGCCTCATCTAGGTTTGAAATAATAAACTTTTATTATCAATACGTTACATTTATAGAAATACAAGTACTGTATAATTTTAAATTAGGAGCCTAAAATGGTAATAACCCATGTAAGATATTTGGCCACATGTGAGACTGAATCAATAGCTATTACTTGCTCATACGCAAGTGTGTGTTGATCCGTTTCAAGATTGTATACATCTAAATGATCTAATCCTTGTAGGAAATGGAAGGGATGATAAAAACAGACCATAATGAAGGTAACCAGTGACCTGGTATCTTCTGACATACTCTGCAGTGTGAAACTAGTAGTCCTGGTCCAAAGCTTAGCAAGTTACATTTTATACCAATCTCATTCTATCGTTGATTCTAGATTTCAAAATGGTGTTTTATAAATTGCTCCAACAACAACAGGTGTTGAAGATTAGCTGGTTTCTGTAGTCTTAAGTAGAAGGTAAGGGCCAGAATACCCTCTGCCTCATAACTCCAAGAATGGAGTCAAGTGGGGTTTCTGGAGGAGGAGCAGAGCATACTGTGCTCGCATAGAATGAAATCCTTGTCCTGCAGGATTTCTCTACATGTCTCTAGCTGACCGTGCCAAGCCCCTGCAGAGGAGAGAAGCCTGTGCTTGGTCATGTTCAGACTAGGAAGCAGCCTCTAGGCACTCTTCTCTCCCCATCCCTGCTCTCATCTGAGGCATCAAGTCTCGGCTGAGGAGCTGCTTTGCTTGTCTGCAGCTGCAGCAGCAGGCACCTTCAGATCTTCAGAAGGGCCCTGCAAAGACGTGTGGGCAGTGACGCACGCTCCAAGGCACTTTAAGCAAATACGGTTTAAGTGAAAATATGAATGCTTCACCCACTCAGGGCCATCAGCTGTTCTTTTTGATCAAAAAGGGAAATTTTTGAAGAGAAAAGAAATTCTTTACTTTCTCAAGGCTAATAGCATGGATGAAAATAAATAGAAGTGGAAACAAAAAAAAAATGCCCAGTAAGAAAATGGATAGCTAAACTGTGCTATAATCACACAGTGGGTTATTACATAACAATGAAAACAAACTGATTATAGCTTCGTGGTTGAATTTCAGACAGAAGCCAGACATAAAAGATGCAGACTAGATGATTCCATTTATATTAAGTTCAAAAAACATCAAAACTATAGTATTTGTGAATACAAGTGGAAAGTAATGTGGAGATACGAGTATCGCATCAGTCAGGAGAGTAGTTACTTTGTGGAAGAAGAAAGCGGTTGGGTAGGAGACATGGGGAGCTTCTGGCAAGCTGATAACGTTCTCTTTCTTGACCTGAATGGTGGGTACATGAATGTTTTTTGATAAATCATTCAGCTGTTTAGAAAACCAATGGGACTTTTTAAAATAAATACATACATTTATGTTTTTGAGACCTAAAACATGAGTAAATGTAACAGCAGAGAAAGCAGGTCTAGATGTGCAAAAGCAGATGAAGCTTGTAGACTGCGACATGGTCATCGCCACTAAATATGTTACTGGTTTCACGTGACTTAACAATGATCAGGTTCTTTGTAGCATAATCAAAACTTGGCATCACACAGTGTTCGCACCATCTTCTCTCCCACCCTGTCCTCAAGACCGGGCTTGTACCAGCTGACGTACCAAATGCTAGAAAGGAATAGTTACAAAGAAAACATTTGTCTTGACTCAGGCATTTTAAAAGTTCACCTTAGTGTAGTTCATCCGTTTTTCTTCAGTGGCCTTATTTGACTGTGACTCCAAAAGAAGAGTTAAAATGACAGCGTGTGTCACTCGTGTAACACGTATCTTTTGACCACCTAATCCAAGCCTCATGCATGAATCTGCAGACATTTAGCTTTCTCAGCATGTAAGCCTTTGCATAGCTGGATTAACGGTAAGTCCCTGCTCACCATTCCAAAGTAAGATTTATCAGTCTGTTTTTTTTTTCTTCATTCTAGCCCAATATCTTCTACGAATTCAGAAGGTGGTAGTATAGATAAGTTATGAGAGCCTAGGGAAATCCTTCACCCCTGGGTCTCAGTTTCCTCTTCTGTAATCTCAGGAGATTTTATTTTTAAATCTTATCTTTAATTCTAGGATATACCCCAGCTTTGGCCTGTGCTCCCAATAAGGACGTGGCTGATTGCCTGGCTCTCATTTTGGCCACCATGATGCCTGTCTCATCAAGTAGTCCTTTATCATCCCTGACTTTCAATGCCATTAACCGTTATACCAACACCTCGAAAACTGTCAGCTTTGAAGCCTTGCCCATCCTGAGGAATGAACCTAGCTCCTATTGCAGTTTCAACAACATCGGTGGGGAGCAGGAATACCTATACACTGATGTGGAAGAGCTCAACGACTCCGATTCCGAGACCTACTAAGGGGCTGAGCCAGAGGCCCACAGAGGGAGTTCCAACACTAAAGCTTCAAACTGGGCTTTTTCAGGAAAAAGGCACTTTCTTATTCACGTACAAATTCGACCTAAAAGGGAAAGATCATAAAGTGAGTGAATAGAAGAGATGCGATGACATTAGGAAGAAGAGTTTTAAAGGCAGGTTTTGCGAAAGGAACTTCTAGAATCTTGAAATAGACTTGAGCAGAGCAAAACACTTTGATGTCATACTGCTTTGTGGAATTGTTTAATTTGGTTTTGCAGTGCCGGGAATAATTTGGGACACTGTGCACCCTAATCTGATTACACAAGCAACATTTATAAAAGAAGAAATGAGGACACTAGATTTAAATTTTATCTAATTAAACTAAAATTAAATTTAATGGCAATAAACGTTTGGTACAGTAGGCATTATGTGCACAGCAAATTGCCAAAGGACCAAATAACTTAAAGGTTTTTAAAATAAAATGCTGTTTTGTGGATACTGCAGAAGGCAAAATGAGACTTTATCTAAACCAAACTTTAATATTTCTGAAAAATGAAGCTGAGATTTGGTTTTAAATGTTGATTTTTTTTTTTAAAGAAAACATCTGAAAGCCTTCCATTACTGTATTAAACCATGAAAGAAAGCAGAAGTATTTTTACATTTTTTTCTTTTACATAAAAGTTTTAAAATTTCAACTTTTATAATACTAGAATTAAACCAGCTGACTGGGTGCGGTCAGGGTGAAAAAACTTGTGACAGACATGAGATGGGCTGGGGTGAGGCTATTGTTGCCCAGCTTTGAATGGTTTGGGTTTTAAATTGAACTATTTTTGTTTAAAAATGTAAAGAATTTCCTAGAAGAAAAAAATTTCATGCAAATCAAAAAGATTATTTTCCCCCTCTTGCAGCGGAAGTGGTCCCGGGGAGTGGAGCTTTCAGCCTCCCTACACTGGATGGTCCACCTTTGTCACGTTATTTTTGTGCCTCCACAATGGGTCAGGGGATTTTTCGTTGTTGTTGATGTTGACCTTCAAGTTACGAAAACGGAAGAATCAAAAGGAAAAAACGATCCCTTGTTATTCCTAAGACTTAGAAGGCATTTCTGTCTTGGGCAGCATTCAGAATCCTAAAGCCTTTAGAGCCTGTTGAGATGTAAGTGTTCTTTCTACCATGCTACTGTTTGGGAAAAGAAGCAGTTGCCTGCAGAACTGGAAGGCTGCCTGTCAAATAACAGAGAGGGGAAAGGCTGGCGTTTTGGCTTTGAAATAGCAATGTACATGGGTCTGCCTTTGCTGTAACTGTCACTTTTCTGGTGAAAGTGACGTCACACGTGTGGGGTCTACAGGTCTGGGTCAAGTTCCATAAACTGCAACAAAATTACACCCAGTTCCCACTTATCCTTTTTGTATTGTGAAACTGGAAACTTTATGACATTGTAAAATTATCAGCTGGTTTTTCTGAATATAAAGTGTGAAAACACAGAACAGTATTTTGATCTATTTGATAATTTTGTGGGTTTTTTGAAGAATTAATGAGCATGTACATAGAAATAGTGACTGCTTGAATACTGTATTTACTTGCACTCTTTCAGTACATCAAGATTCCTGTATATTTTAGAGTATAATAAAACACAGATGTGAATTGTATTCAATGAATAATGTATTTGTATCTGTGCATATTATCTAAAAACTTAGTTTCTAGGGCATTGACTACTAGATTTTAAGCATTTTTCTAAAATATTTACAGAAATTCTAAGTGTAATCCTCCATCTTTTCTTTAAAAAATGAAGAAGTCATATGAACCCTTCCTAATTATTAGTGGTAGGAAGGTAAATATGCATTTTAAAGACAGTGAACTACATTTTCTATTGTACCTTTTGGAAGAGAAAAAACAAAAAACCTCAAGAGGATTCAAAAGGTATGCATATGTGTGCTTTCTCTGTCCTTTTAGGAATTCTCTTCTGAATTCCCTGAGGGAATTTTCTAGAACCTCAGAATTGAAAGACACCTGAGGTTCCTCCAGTCTAACCTGTTAACACAGGGAGGAGCCCCTTGCACAAGGTGCTCTCCCCACCTTGAACACTCCAGTGGCCCCACCTCACCACGCAGCCCACCGGGTGTTGAGCAGCTGGTAGGAAGGTCTTCTTTAGATGGAGTCGAAGCCGCCCTCCCGGTGACCTCGGTCCTGGGGCCCAAGACTGTCCTCCAGGAGCTCTGCGAGTGTCAGAAGGATGAATCTCTGCCCTCTGCCATGTCTCCTCTCTACAGGCAGTTTGACTCATCTGCTGAAGCAATTTCCAGAAGGACTCATTACACACACGGTTAGGTTTACCTCTCCTAATGCAACCCAAGGTGTCCCTGTAAAGTAACAAGCTGTTTCTAACTTATCCTCACACATACCAGGACACAACCCTGTTACGTAAATGCTGCTATCACTGAGAGCATTTGAGAGATGGTCCCACTAGGAAAACCATTTCACTGCTTTGTATCACAGCCTAGTGATAGTCCCAGCCCCAGCTGGATCAGCCACCTCCTTTGGTCTGCAGCTGATAAGAGGGAATTCCTAAGTACTCTCCCAAATAGCGTTCGAACAACACTAGGATCAGAGTGAGTATATGAGCTGCTCAAGTGACCACAGCAGCACATAAGTCCCTTTATAGTTTCACCTTGTAGGCCCTGCTCTAGGCACCACCGCTACCCGTGTCTTTTATCCTCACACACAGTACAAAAGCCTGGTCGCTTTCTTAGCTTCTGCATGAAAGGCGACTCTGAGATAGCTGGTGTGTTAGTAATACCAGCTTCTGTTCTAGCACTGCTGTGAAGAAAACATTGGTAATGACAAATGACCTCCTTTAACAAAAAGTTCAGCTCAAACCAGTGCCATTTCTTTAGGAGTTCCAGGAGTAATTTAGTTCAGAAGACCTCTCAGTGTAGCCATAAATTTGGGGTTTAATTTGGCCTATCTTGGATCTTTTAAATGAAATAAAAAAATTTAATGCAATAAATTGTGTCTTCCTTTTTTACATGCAAGCTCCTTTTTCACTTATCTTAAAATTATTATTCAATTATGACAAGGTTAAGCATACTCTTAGTTTCAGTGGGCTTTCAAATACATTCATTCAACAAATATTCATTGCTTGCCTGCTGTATACTTGGAGGTAGGTGGAAATGGGCAGAAAGTGAGCCTAGAAAGCATGGTATTGTCCTCTGGGAGCTTCATGGAAAAGGGACATGCCTGAAAGTTGAAAGTGGTAAAAGTGTAGTTGGCGTAGAGATGCTAAGGAAGGTCAGAGAAGAACAAGATCATTTGGAGAGGAATGGATCCGAACAGGCTTCATGGAGGAGATGGCATTTAGGCTGGACAGTAGAGGGGGCAAATAGCTTTCTAGGATAAAAGAACAGAACCAGAAGTTGTTAAAAGCACCAGTGGAGGGGTTGGTTCAGGATGGAGTGGATTTTACTAGAACTCGGTGTTCCTGAGCATAGGAAGGCCATGAAAACAGGAGCAGCTAGAGCTCCAGTGGTTGAGCGCCTGCCTCCCAGTACCTCCTTTTAAAATAAAATTTTAAAAAAATCATGAAAACGTATGAAACAGCTAATTATAAATGTGCACAGAGATGAGATAAAAACGAGAACAAATAGGTATAAATAGGGGCAGATAAAGAGGACTTCATTAACCTAATTCAAAATAGTCTGTCTTTATGCAGGTACTAATGGTAGCAAATGCCTACGGTGTTTAGCAAGTACTAGGCAAGGGGCTGTAACTGCTTGAGATAAACTCGCACCTGCTCCATGAGGTAGTTACTGTTCATAGTGCCATTTCCCAGATGAGGAAGTGGGCATCGCTCTGATGCCTAAGTAACTTTTGTCCAAGTTCTCATGGCTGGTCATTCTTGAAGCCTACATTCAAATCCAGACAGTCATTTCCACAGTCACTGCTTTTAATTCTAACCTGCTTTTTGGTCCTTGTTGAAGTTGGTGATGTGAAGTTGAGACACACACTTGACTATTAATTATGTAGGTTCCTTTCAGTTTTCTTCTCCTGGGTCACTATTTTTGGAAGAAACTTTGATGAATCTGACCACAGCAGATGTTTATTGAACACCTGTTCTGTGCCAGGAACGATGTTCAGCTCTAGTGATACAGTGAGAGAGGAAATGATGCCCCTTGCTGTCACGGCGGAGCCTCAGAGTGGCATCTGCCTGGGTTGCAGGTGCCGTTGCTGCCAGATCTCACCAGCCTGAAACGATCTCGCTCAGCCCCTCAGGCGGGTCGGCCTGGACTGGGCTGGGTGGCTTCAGGCTGGGGCTGCAGCCGGCCTGGCTCCTCACTAGGGCTTGGAATTGGGTCTGCCCCCCCCGGTCATTCTGGGACCTGGGCTGGACTACAGAAGTTGCCAAGGAGAAGGGCTCATAGTGGTCCAGAAGCTTGAGAAGGCAAGCCTGGCCACACAGTTCACGCCTCTGCGTGCATCCCATCTGCAAACACCAGGCCCAAGCTCTTCGGCATGGAGCCAGCCTGTGCTCTGGCCAGTGAGGGAGGCTAGTTTGGATTCAGCTTCCACAGTTCACTCAGCTCTGAAGCGACAAGCCAGCCAGTGAGCCACTGCCGTCACTGGTCGCTGCTTCCTGCTTGTGCCTTCCCTTTGGTATCCCTTCTGATGCAGACAGTCCACATGTGGAACAGCGGGCTGCAGATAGACTTATTAACTTGGAAAGTGCCTCCCCTGCAGCTCACGACTGATTGGTTATGTGCAAGTGTGGGCATTTCAGCCTTTTGCTTGCCTCATAATCTCTGGAAGAAGGGAGCACCAGTTCCTGCTCTCGTCCCTTCCAAAGCAGAGCCTGATGCAAAGGAAGCCAGGAAGTAAAGCTGGATGACCAGGACTTTGCCAAAGACTAATTTTAAGGCAGAGGGAAAATCTGAAGGATGTACAGGTCTCTCTTCTCCATCTTGCCCTCTCTAGCACTTGTAAAGCTCTCCCCATCCCTCTGCGTCATTCCCTTTTGTGCGCTGTTTCTCTTTTCCTGGCGGCTGCCTCACTCCTTTTGCCCTCTTACTCTCCCTTCTGATTCTTATCTGTTTGTTCTTCCTAATTAGAATTGGAATGTATGCTGAAATAGTATTTCCTTAGTTTGAAAACCCAGCAACTTAATCTTAAATATTTCTTTGTCTCCACCCTTCTTTGAATGAAGAAAAATGATATTTTCACCCTTAAGACATTTAGCCATACAGCAAGCATCTTGGAAGTGTCTGTTCTGCAGCAGGCTCTGTTGTAAGCACTGGATACACAGGGATACGGGAGTGAGCAAAATGAAGTCCCTGCCCTTTAGGAAGCTTACATTTTAATGAGGGAAACACACATGGGAAATAACAGATTGTGACTGCGCTGCAGAGAAAAAATGACTTGTGAAAGTGAATGGATAACTACTAGAGATTTTGTTTAGTGGAAAATGTTGAAATACCTAACTAAAAGGAAGAGAGATGTTGAGTTAATCCACAAAAGCAAACTGGAGATTCTGCTGAGCTTAACCCAGAAATCGTAAGTTCACCCAAGAGGCATTTGTCATTGGAATAGAAGTGGGGTCTAGGATGGCTGGATATGAGCACTGCCTGCCTGCTGACTCAGCCATCCCAACCCGTGGCATAGGACTTGCTTCACCCCCAGAGAGAAATGGGAAAGTACGTGGGGTTGGACAGGGTGTCACTAAGCTCTAAAACTTGGGCTTTAAGCTGATGTAATAGTAGCTGGGAAAAAAAGGGAAAAAATGTTGACTCATTTCTGGTACCCAGAGTAAAGGCATGTAACGTAATAAGGCCTCAGCACTGGTAGAAACAATCAAAACACTTTTTATTTTCACAGTTTCCTCATTTTTGCCATAAAGGTGTCACAACTTGGCATGTGTAACAGAAAAATGACCTGTGTTTCTCACGTTGAGGCTTCAAAACATGGTAAGAAGTGCCAAAATCTGTGAAAGCGAATGAAAACAATTCCAAGAAGAGGGCCTTCTCGTGGGAAGTGTGGTCTCTCCTTGCATCTGGGTGCCCAGTAAGGCATTAGGGGCCCAGAAGGCTGGGCCGTCCCCTGCAGTTACCTGCGATGCTGTTAGAAAGGTTTTGCTGGATGTCAGTGAATCTGGCAGAATAGGGGCCTCCGTAAAAAGCAGTGAAAACACTGGCAAAAATGGTCAGAATCAACTTTTTCAGAATTGTGGAAATTAGCCAAGGGCTGGCAACACCCTGGCGCACCTTTATTCAAGAGAAATTAAGAACAATGAACTTTGTGGCATCTTCACCTGAACTAGTCCCATCACCCACTCTCCGTATTGGCAGGAGCCGTTTTTGAAAACTAACAGCCCGTGTTCCTGGTGCAGAGGGAAAAACAGCTGGAGTTCTCTCAAGGCCCCTTTCCCAAAGAACGGCCGTCACCTGACCTCGCTGGTGGTCCCCTGGAAGACCCTGCTTAAAAGGCTGCGTGTTTGGCCTGACTCAGAGCTCACCCAGGGCCAGCAGCTGTCGGGAGATGCCTCAACACATACCCAGATGCTCTCAGCAAGCACTGGAAGATGTCTGGTTCCAGGTGTCGCGGGTAATTTCTGTCCAGTTGTTACCTGACCATAAACTGGGGAGGGACTGCAGTGGCCGGACCCCCAAAAAAGACTTTACAGACTTAGAGAAATCACTAAACAAACAACAATAACAAAAATCCCTGAGGAGAGGGGAGGATTTAATTTCCAGAATTCCCACATTATCTTATCGTAAATGTCTAGTGTCCAACAACAAAACAGAATGTGCAAAGGAACAAGAAATGTCCACCCACAGGAGAAAAGCAATCATTAGAAACTCCCTGAGGAAGCTGACGGAATTCCTAGACTTTAAGTCCGCTTTCTTAAATATGCTCTTAGCAGTTGGAGACTGTTTATGAATTCCAAAAAGAGATACTGGATTAAGTTTGTACACGTGTCTGAGGTTTCGCCTTCACTTGACTAAATTGTGATTAGGGCTTTGAGTGGACCACATCAGTATACTGGGCGTCGCGTCCCTGCCCACCGAGGGAAAAGACGTGACAAAGGACGAGTTGGGAGCTCTAATGCTGGAGCCCCAGGAAGTCGGCACGTAGAGGAGCAGAGCAGCTGAGCCCGGAGGGGGGAGGAGCCCAGGAAGCCGGAACGCTGGCAGCCGTCCTGCTCCCTCGCGTGGCAACCGACTTTGGTGAGGGAAGTGACTTCTGCTCTATGGCCTGGTAACTAAGTGTCTACCCCAAATAAATGCCCTTTACAAAAGCCAACCCATGCTGGTATTTTGCATCAGCACCCCTTTGGCTCAGAGAGCTAAAGGAAGGAAAACCATCGAGAAAAGTTGCCAGAGCCTTGGGGGTCGGTGGGACCGACAAGCTTGCCAGCGTACCCGTGGGGGGATTCAAGAGGAAGCAGAGAGAATATTTGAGAAAACAATGGCCAAGCTTCCCACGTGATAAAAACCCCAAGTGGGATAAGCTCAGCGAGATTCAACGTGCACACCCAGTGAGACTGGAAAGACAGAGACCTGAAAGCACAGAGGCCAGAGGGAGCCACGGTGGCGCGTCGAAAGAACGGCAAGGAAAGCCAACCCCGGTGTCGATGGCCTTCGAAACCGAGGAACGGGACTTGTAGGAGATCTGCCCAGGAAGAGGATCCCTTCCGGCTGCGATGAGATGGCATCCCAGAGCTACTCCATCGACTGGAAAAGGTGAGGAGCAGCGGTCAGGTGCATGGGACAGTACCAATGTGCTGCTCAGCTGTAACTTTTTTTCTGCTCTGACTTAAAGGTCCGTGGCATAAAGCTGTGTCACTAAAGGCTGTGTTGGTGTCCACACAATGCACAAAGACAGAAGTCGTCATAACAACGTAAAGGACCAGAGATGATGCAGCTGGACAGGAGCGAGCTTTTTGTATCCTGCTGAAATTAAATTGGTATTAATCTGTGCGAAGTTGTCATCAGTAAGAAAATAAAATAATATATAGTAAAAGAAATGACAGGGAACTAAAATGGCACACTAGGAAATACCTATTTAACACACAGGAAGAAGAGAAAAGAGTGACATGAGGAAAAAACACTGAAAATAGCTACAAACCCTGCCTTGTCAGGCAGCGCGCAGCTGCCCGCGGGCCGGGGAGTGGCCTTGGAGGAGCAGGAATCAAGCAGGTGCCCCCGCAGCCCAGGCGCCCCCCGCAGCCCAGGCGCCCCCCGCAGCCCAGGCGCTGTCCTTCCGACACACAGGCTGAGAGTAAGCGGATGAAGGGACAGTGACCGTATCAGAGAAACAACAGCCAAAAGTGAGCTGGGGTGACTGTCCTCTAAGTAGCCAGTGGATCAACAAAGCGGCCACAAGGGCACTTAGGAAGCATTCTGAAACGAAGACCCAGATCCTTGGGGTGCGGCCAGGGCAGGCGGAGAGCGGTTTCCGGTCAGAGACCCACTAAAGCAGGTTCTCAGCCAAGAACCGAACTTTTCCACCTGAAGAAATGGAAGCGACGGCAGGACCGAGGTGGTTCTTGGAGAAGACCGGGGACGTGGACAAGCCTTTAGCTGCCATGACGGGCTGGGGGTGGCTAGTAAGTCCCGGAAGGCGAGGGCCCTTCTGCCCGCTTCTTCGAAGGAGGAGAAGCGCCAGACAACACCGGGACGTGAGGACGCGAGAGACTGGGCAGCAGCTGGCACGGACAGGGCGCTGGAGAAAGGCGCCAGCTAGCAGGGCGCGCCAGGAGCACGCGCCACGTGGGCAGAGCCGTGCGGGAGAAGGGGCTCGGCCACCGCGGAACGCCCACCGAGGGCACCCCGGGGGGCGTGGGGGGGCGCCCCGGGGGGCGTGGGGGGAGCGTCCCGGGAGCCGTGGGGGGCGCGTCCCGGGGGGCGTGGGGGGAGCGCCCCGGAGCCGTGGGGGGCGCATCCCGGGGGGCGTGGGGGGAGCGCCCCGGGAGCCGGGGGGGGAGCGCTGGCCCTTCCCAACGCTTCCCAGGAACGCGGGGGACGGGCCGCCCGCAGCGCGCTCTGTGAGGCGGGACCCCGAGCGCGAGGCCCTGCGCCACGGCGCCCCTGAGCTGCGGGCCCGGCAGCGCCCGTGGGCGGGGGCAGCCACTGAGCCATGGGTCCCCGCTCCCCGCTAGGGGCCTTCGGCCCACGGAGCACAGAGGCCCCCGCAAGGGCAGTGACGGGCCCCGCGCTGGCCCGGCCGCCGTCGTGCGGTCTCCGAGGTGCGGAGCGGGGCTGCCGCCTCTGCGCGGGGCGCGTCCCGCTCGTGGAACCTCACGGAGAGCGGCGATGGCTTGTGGCTAATTCAGGCCAGGTCGCCCCCGCCAGCCCTTGGCCGAGGCGGGAGGCCCGGGAGCTGCCGGGGGGGGGGGGGGGGGGCTGCCCGGGGGGGGGGGGGGGGCTGCCTGGGGCGGCTGCCTGCGGGGGGCGGCCTGTTGCTGCGGAGCCGACTCTCCCCGCAGTTAGCGTTTGTGCGCCCAGGCCCTGGCGGGTGCGCCCAGGCCCTCGGGGCCGGCGGCCGGCGCTTGGCGGGGCCCACGCAGCGCCTCGGTGCGGGGCGCTCAGGGTGGTGGCGGCAGCGTCGAGGCTGTGCGGGAGGCGGCCCCGGGCAGGCGCTGCGGGGCTGCCGTGCCTCGCGCCCCCGGGAGAGGCCTGCCTGGCTGCGTCTCGGCCCCGCGCGCCCTCCCCGGGGCTGGGGCTCGGAGCCGGCGCCCGCAGACCCCGCGCGGCCCTGCTGGGAAGGGGCAGGGGCGCACCGTCCAGCTGCCTCCACCGAGCGCGCCCCCTGCCCCGCAGCCCCCTGCCCCGCTCTGCTGCCGCCTCCCTGCCTGGCAGGGCCTTTGCGGGTGTCCGCGACGGGTCGAGGTGTCCTGACCCCGAGTTCCTTGGAGACCGTGCGCGTGCAGGGGCGGCTCAGCAGTGGGTGTCCTGGGAGAGGGCAGGACGCACGGGGACACGCGGAATAAAGGCCGCGCGGGGCGCAGCGGAGGCGCGGCCGGGACAGGGTCCCGGGACCTGCCCCACCTGGGCCTGGGCCCGCAGCTAAGCTCGCCGCTGGCCCGTGCTCGGGTCCCGCAGGAGCGCGTGGCTCGAGCAGGGAGGCTCAGGTCCTGGACTTCCGGGGGGCTGTGCGAAGAGCTGCTTCTCTGGGTTTGCGGAAGGGGCCCCATGCGCCTGGAGGGGCGGCCGAGACCCCCACGAGGGGCAGCAGGAGAGACGCTGAGGGACGAGGCGGCAGGGCCGAGAGGAAGCGCGAGCGCAGGCGGCTCCGAGCCCCTGGAGCCAGCCGGGCCTGAAGACCGCCTCTGTCAGTCCATTCTTTTTTCAACTCGCGCACCCCCGCCCCCGAAAAAGGCAAAGAAAGACGGGAAAAATCAAATGCGCATGAAGCCCACGAGTCATAGGAAAATGGGTAATTCCATTTTAAACTGGTGCTCGAATGTTTGGTTTACTCAAGTGCTAGAAAACTGAAGCGGGAAAACCTTCCAGAAGGAAAGCGCCGCTGGTTTTCTCGGTCTCACGGGGCTTGGCGGTGGCGGCTCGGGCCTGGGGGTCTCAGCGGCCCTGGGAGCGGCCCGCGGGCTCCCCCGGGGCTGATCCAGCCACGAGGACCCTTGACCTCCTGTTGCGTTTGCTTCCTAGTTAGGATCTTAGTTGACAAAAGCATAGCACACGCGTGAGTCAGAGATGTATTCTTTTCCCAGAAAATGATATTTTGTCCTGTTTTTACTTTTTATTGTAAAAATTGCCTTGTTCTACCATCATTATTTATTTTCTCTCTTATTTCTCCTTTATGAGCAATTATTTCTAAATTGTCAGTAGAAAGTGACTCTGGGAAAGTTCTAGGCTCTGCTCAGAAGAGCTGAAAGTACATTCAGTAGGTGCTTAAAAGATGCCTACTGGGTGGGGCAGCCCCATCAGTGTGGACTTTCCCCCCGTTTCTCAGGCTGGGTTGAGTCATCCTGGCTTGGAGCCCTGCAATTTTAAAAGCTTTGTCTCCCTGGGGTTGGGGAGGGGAAGGAGAGGGAGCCGCTGACAGCCCCACCCCAGGGAGGGGCGCTGCCAGGGGATTCTGGGGGGTCCCTGCTTCTCCCAGGACCTGGCTGGGAGGGAGAGCTGGTGGGCAGGAGCGAGCGGGGCCAGCTTTTCCCAGAAGGGCCCGCAGACCCAGCCTGAGCGACCCGCTGCCCAGCATCCTGCCTGGGGGGCAGCAAGGGTCGGAGGCTACACTGCAAGATGGGGAGAAAGTTCCACGTTTTCTTATACAGCTGCCCATTTCCTGTGGGCACAGACTGCTTCGAAGCAACTCATTTAAAGACAGGCGCCCGGGGAGTGGGTGGGGCTCAAGTGGTTGAGCGCCCGTTTCCCACATAGGAGGTCCTGGGCTCAACCCCTGGGCCCTGGTACCTCAAAAACCAAAACCAACCAACAAAACCCGGGGCCCTGCCCAGATCACGATGCCAGAGAGAGACCTTTCAGGGCTCCGTCCTCTGGCAGAGGCTTTGAAACCCGCGAGAAATGGCGGAAGCATCTTTGTAAAAATTCCAGGGAACAGGTGGAGGACTGCTGTGGCAGGGCAGTGAGAGCGAAGGGCAGAGCCGCGTAAAAGCGGCGCCCTGGCTGGCCCACGCGGCCCAGGTGTGGCTGGTCCTGGCTCCGGAGGCGGCAAGGGGACCTAGGCGCACTCGGCGCTGGCCCAGGCTGGCTGGGGAGGCCCGAGGCGCTCGCTGCCCTGGGACCTGTCCTGGTGGAGAGTGGCCGTGGGGGGCAGGGCCACCGGCCCGGGGGTCCAGACACGAGGCCTGGTCCCGAATATGCTCAAAGAGCTGAAGGAAGACAGGAAAACAGAAGAGAATCCCCACTGGAAGACAGAAATTAAGAGAAGGGACCAAAGAGCCGGCCACCGCGGCACCAGAGACCTACGATTCCCTGGAGGGGCTCAACAGCAGATTGGCCTGAAAAGCCTGAGGTAAGACAACTGCGATCACTCAGTCTGAAGAGCAGGAAGATGAGAGAATGAAGAAAGGCGGCCAGAGCCCGGGGCCCCTGCCCGATGGGCGCCCCTGCCCGATGGGCGCCCCGGGGCGTCCCAGGGCCAGGAGAGAGCCGGCAGAGGACGGCCAAAGAAATGATGGCTGAAAACACCCGCGGGTTAAGAGAGACAGGGCTGTGCACGGCCTGGACGCTAAGCAAACTCCAAACAGGACGAGCCCAGGCAGGCCCCCGCGGCGCCACGGCTAATGCACCCACGAGCGCCAGAGATAAAGGGAGAATCCTGAAAGCCAGAGAGGGAAGCAGAGCGTCGCACGTCAGGGCCTCAAGAGGACTAAGTGCCCATCACTCACCGGACACCATGGAGACAAGGCAGTGGCAGGACACGTTCAAAGTGATGAAGGCAAGTAAGTGCCAGCCCTGAGTTCCGAATCTGGCAAAACTGCCTCTCAAAATTGAGGACAGGGTATGGGTGTAGCCCAGGGGTCTGGACGCTCCCCATGTACAAGGTCCCAGCATCAACCCCCAGGGCCTCTTTAAGGGGGGGGCGAGTTTGTCACCACTGCAGCAACCCTGCAAGAAAGGCTACTTTTAGGTGCCTTGGAAGGAAGGGATAACAGACAAAAGATTGAAGCTGCGTGAAAAAAGAAAGATCTCTGGTAAGGACACGAAATGGGCAAATATAAATAACAGTACTATCTCATTTTTTATTTGTAACTCCACTTTTTATTTCCTATAGGATCTCAAATGCAAATGCATAAAATGTAATGACAAAGCAGTGGTTTTAGACTCCACGTAGAAACGTGTAATTTGTGACGAGAAGTAAGTACAGGTGCGGAGACAGCGGGATTCGGAGCGGAGTTTGTGTGCTATTGAGGTTGGGGTCAAAGCGAACGAGATCGGTAAAGATTTAGAACCTTGAGCTTCAGCCCATGGCAACTACAAAGAAAATACTGGAGCATATGCGAGCTCACGGGCAGAAGTTAGACTGCTGGGGCGGCGGGGAACGGGGAGCTAGCGCATGCTGGGTGTGAGGTCTGTCGGAGGACGCTGGCGAGGCGCCAGGTTGTGAGTGTGGTCAGTCCCACACTCACACTCGCCTCGGAGGGTCGAGAG
>JAKSZT010029748.1:2598665-2636964 GCA_026826555.1 Tolypeutes matacus | reverse complement strand
TGAGTGTGGTCAGTCCCACACTCACACTCGCCTCGGAGGGTCGAGAGGGAGATCAGGCCGAATCTATGTTTCCACAAAAGTGAAGTAAGCGCAACTGCAGAGAGACAACGACACTTAACCGCAATGCACGATCCTAGATGGGATCTAGCAAGGGGGGAGGGACTTTTTGGAGACATATATAAAAGACTGGAGAATGGACTGTACGCCCTCTTGCCAATGTGAAATTTCTTGAACTTGGCAGCTGAACTCCGGGTGCTTACGAGGGAACGTCCTTGTTCTTAGGAAATGCTCGTGCGACATGAAATGGCCCAAGAGCATCATGTAAACCACCTCCACACGAGTGTCCACAAAATGGACTGGCAGACGCAGGGAGGGAGGGGAAGGTGAACGCGGCCGAACGTAAGGCTGGTGCTTCTGAACGCCTGGAGGGGTGGGCTGGAGCCCTCTGTGTGGGGTGTGTGTCATTTCTGTAACAGTCCTGTAGATCTGAAGTCATTTCCAAGTAAATAAGATGAATACAACAAAAAAGAGCTGAAACTGAATAGCCACAGCGTTCCAGAGGCAAGTCAGCAGGCGTGAGTCATCCCTCTCCACTGAAAACTTTGTCGGAAGCAGTTACACGGCCCACGGGGAGCTGGGATCCTCGAACGGGCTTTGAAATGTTGGATTCGGATGACGATGGGGCCAGTGGCCCAGCAGCTCTCTCGGGGTGACGCTGCATCTGGGGCGAACACTGGGGGAGGCCCTGCTGCCCGCCCGCAGGGGACGCTCCAGAGACCCGGGGACTCTGTCAGCTAAGGAGGGGCGGGCCCCACCCTCCAGGGCAGTTCTCGTCTTCAGGAGGTGCCTGTGTGGCTCTCATGCCATCTGGGCAAGGGGGAGCGCTGAGCTCTGCCCCAAGCGGGCACAGGCCCCGAGGCCTCTGGAGCTTCTGGTTCCTCGCGCTGCGGCACTGCACTCGCCAGTGACTCCAGGTCCTGCTCGGCACATGCCGCCACTGACAGAAACGCAGAGGCTGAAAAGCGCTCTCTTCTCTAAGAGCTGCTCCGAGGCCCACGCTGCGATGGGCAGGTTTCAGCCGACACGCAGCGTGGCCAGGGCCGCCTCGGCCCCGAGGGGCTCTTATCTCAGAGAACGCTGAGGCTGGGGAAATCCACTGCTCAGCACGAGAGACAAGAAAGCAGCAGCGCTGCGGATGAGTGCTATATAAAATGGCATGTGCTTTTATTTTAGCTCTCAAAACCGGCTGCGTGCCGAGGGGCATGCTGGAGGAAGACGTGGCTTGAAAAACAAAAATGTGAGTAGAAAGTATCAGAAAATGCCTCAGCGATTCCTGTGTGAGAGAAAGCGACATGGGTGCAGCCTGTCCTCCTTCAGACGTCCGGGACGGGCACTGCCTTTCGGGCGGGGGGCGGGGGGCGGGGAAGGGCAGGGCTCCCCACCCGCAGCTCACACACCCTCCCCGTCCCTCTCATAGAGCCGCCCGTAGAGAGCCGCCGTCACGAGGCCGGAGGACAGGCCACTCTTCCTCAGGAAGCAGTGGCCACTCTCCCAGCCGAGCTGCCCAGGGGCTTCCAGGGTCACCCCTGAAGTCAGCAGCAGAGGAAAGACATAGGGGGTGCTGAAGTTCCCCCACAGGTGGAACTCAAACAGGCCCACGGCCTCCGGCGTCTCCTGCCCGCAGGTGTCGAAGCCGAGACCCCCACACTTGACCAGGGCGCACACCTGCACGTAGTAGGTGCCGTGCACCGTGTGGAGCCCGTCGAAGACGCCCAGCGCGTACAGCTCCTCGGAGAGGACAGGCCTCTGGTAGAGCAAGTGGCAGCAGAGGCCTCCGGCACAGACGCGGAGGTAGCCGTCCTGACCCCAGACGGGGACCAGGGTGAAGTTGTCATACATCATCTCGGAGTAGAATGTTGGAAGAGAGCCCACGTTCCACGTGGTGGCTCCGCCACAGCGGACCTCCTGAGCGTCCTTCTCACAGGACGGATCTCCTGCCAAGAGTTTTAAAAACTTACCGTGGGACAGGCCCGCTTCGCCTGCTGCCTTCTCTGCAGCAGCGAGACCCGCTGGATCTTTGGCGACCTGGGCAATTATAAGGTGGCCACTGGGCGTTTCCATGTCATGGTACCAGAAGGACTTCCGAGGGGTGTGTATGCCGCTCCCCGTCATCCCCAGAGACGGGTGGTGGATGTTGGCCGCCAGCACGTTGATGCCAAAGGCAACGGCAAAAGCCTGTTGGATCTGAACCGCCGCCAAGAGCGGAAGCTGGTTCATCCAGGCAGCCGGATACACTACGTGCTTCACTTCAGAGTCTCTCAGGAGCCTGATGGTGGGCTCAAAGAACAGGATGTCAAAGCAAGTGAAGACGCCAAACCTGCCGGCAAAGGGGGTATCGAAGGTGGCGTGGTCCACCTCGGCAGGGGCGTCAAAAGCCGGCTCGAAGTACAGGTTGTGCTTGCGGTAGCGGGCGACCAGGGCTCCGCTGCTGCTGAAGACGACGTTGGTGTTAAACTGGTATCGCCCGTCCTCAGGGCACCCTGGGTCACTGCTCCGACAGGGCTGCTTGGTCCCGAGATTGGCCACCAGGAACATCTCTCCCCTGATGGCCATACAGCTCAGGCGCTGGAGGACCTAGAGAGAAAGAGGGGTAAACCGATGGATTTTTTTAAATCCTGCCTTTTGCCTTATACTTTTTAATGAAGAAGTACCTGTACTGTGTCCATGAAATATGAATGGCTATTATAAATCAACTTAAGGAAAAGGCAACCACTCCTGAAAATATACAAAGGATATGAACAGGTGATTGACAGAATAAATACAAATGGCTAGCAGACATCTGAAAGGATCATCAACCTCATCAGGACCGGGGAAATGCAAATAAAAACCATAATGCGACGCCGTGTTTCACCTCCATCAGGCCGGCCAGAATCCCGAAGTCTGACTCTATCCTGCACTGATGAAGCGGGGCACACAGGCCCTCAGCACCATTAGGCTGGTGTCAGGAGAGCACCAAGGTCTTCTGAAGGGCATGCTGGGCATTAATTTAAAATGTGCGTCCCTTCAACTTAGACATTCCATTTCTAGAAATTTCACCTTACAGAGAAACTTGGACAGATTTAAAAAACTCGATGTGCAAGAATACTCATTAAGACACTGCTAATAAGAGGAAAAGTTTTAAAAGAATACGCATATACTATGCTAAAAAAAAAAGGATGTCAATAGCTATGAAGTGCCTAGTAAGAATAGAGTTGGATGCACACCGAATTATAAAAGGCCATTTCTCTAGGAGGGCACATAGGGTGAGGGTGGGGTACAGGGAAGGTGGGTGCTGGGGACTGAATCACGCCCCCCACAAAAGGCACATTCAGGTCCCGGCCACTGGTCCTGAGGGCGTCAGCCTGTAAAGAGGACCTTGAAGGCGTCACTACTGAAGCTGCCCGCACTGAATGAGGGGCCTAAAGCCCATATGGCTGATGTCCTTAGAAGCAGAGCAAAGGACACTGGCAGAGAAGCCACAGGCAGCCAGAGGCCGGGAGTCAACGGAACCCGTAAATAAAGAAGATGCGCCACGTGCACGCCATGGGACTGAAAACCCGAGGACCCAGGATCCCGGGAAGCCAGCTCTGCCATATCCTGGGGGAAGGCATCGCCTTGCTAAGGCTTTGATCTTGGACTTCTCCAAGCCTCAAAACCATGAGCCAATAAATTCCCATTGTTTAGACCAACCCATTGTATTTGTGTAGCAGCTGGGAAACTATAACAGTGCGCTTCCCTTCAGTGCTGGCATTTGGTCCCTGGCTTGATTCTTCTCCAGGTGCCCTCTGTCCCGAGGATGCTGGCATGCTCACACACCTCTGTGTCACTGAAACGGTGTGGCTCCAGGCATGGGTTCCAGCTCACCAACTGAGGAGATGGCATGAAGTCCAAAAACGGGTAAATGGATGTTCTTGTGAAGTTGAATCCGTGAATGCCATCTTCTGGGAACACTATAATCTGTACACCCTGTAAGTCAAAACATCAAAAAATAGCCCGTTATGACAGGAAGCACCACCCCGTTCCTTTGCCCATTCTTTCCTGAGTCCTGTGGCAGCCATCCACAGAGCAGTTACTCTTTATCGGGGCCAGAGGCATTAAGACTTTAGTCTTGGGGAAGATGTTTCACTTGGCCTAACGCTGAGGAACAAAGACCAAGCCTTCTTGTAACACCTACCAGCTGTGCCTTCGGACCTGCCAGGGAAGAAGAGAATGTATGAGCTTGGTGGAGGGCAGCAGGAGGTTTGGGGTTCTTGGTGGAATGATGCGAGATGGACACTGGGCCCATTAACAGATGTGGCATCTCCTCCAGGCCAGTGGTTCTCAGTCTTCATTGCACGTCAGAATCGAATGGGGAACTTCTGAAAAATACTCATGCCAGGGCCCCACTCCTAAAAAAGACTGTTTCAATTGACTATGGGTGAGGTCCTGGCAACAGTGTTTGTTTACAGCCAAGGTTGGGAGCCACTGGGCTAGTAGATAAAGAGTTAAATGTGTTGATTGCAGCACAGAAACAAGAACTTGCTCTAAATTGCATTTTCCCAACTGGGAATTAGGAGGCTCCCTTCAGAACTCTGGCCACCGTGGAAGCCCTTCCCACACCGTGGGCCTCCTGGCTCCGGCAGCCTCAGCTCCCTGCGCCTGGGCCTCATTCTTCTTTGCACTCCACTGACTTGGCTTAAAAGGTCAAGCCTGGAACATTTGCCCCAATGTGGCAGGTACAAGAGAAGGCATGAAATCATCTAAACTAGCAGGCAGTTTGGGTTATTTCTTTCTGGAAGACACTGCAAAGGTTTTATAATTTGTGGGAGGGGGGCAGCCATAAAATCTTCAAAACTTTAATAAAATGTTGAAAGCAAACATAAAGGAGGTAAGAAGTCATGATCCTATAACATGAAGATATTTATTGTTAGTATTTTGGTGATTTTTATTATTTTCTCTGTGTGTGTGTATTTGAGATAAATACATAGTTTTGCATCTTGACTTTCTCACTACATAGGACATCAAGAACCTTCAAAATTCCCATTTGTGATGACTCCATTATATTTAAGAGGATGCACTATGCTTTCTCCTCTACTGTCAGGCATTTGAATGGTTCCCAGTTTTTTGTAACATAAGGAACTCAGTGGTCTTCTGGGAAGATGGAGGATTACAGAGGTGGAGGGATCACTTCTCTCTCAGAAAAAATAGCTAGAAGACAGGCGGAGACTGTCCAGAGGACACCAGGAGAAGGTGACACCACTCGGAATAGAGAGGGGTGAAGGGAAGGGCTGTCAGCTGCTGAAAAATCCCGTGAGCAGAACTGCAGAAGCAGCAGTGGGCTCCCATCCCCCCACCTACGGAGCAACCAGCAGTCTGTGGACCACAGCGGCTGCAGAATGAGGGCGTTGCAGGGATCCTCTTCCCCAAGAAAGGGGAGAAAGGGGCACAGCCTACAGCAAATTCAGACTAGGGTCTGAGCTGAGAGGGCTGTCAAAGAGCACCGTCTTGTGGCCAGACCAGAAAAGTGCATGAAAAGGGAATAATAATTAATAAAAGAGGCAAGAAGGTACTTTCAGTGCCCCTCTCCAAGGCTCCTGGAAACTGGCCTGTACCCCATTACTGGGTCTTTATTTATTATTATTATTATTATTTGAGATATTGGGGCCAGGGGTTGAATCCGGGACCTCGTATGTGGGAAGCCAGCACTCAACCACTGAGCCACATCAGCTCCCCTTCATTACTGGGTCTTTAGCCCTGGCTGGAGCAGTTAAACAGGGGCATTCCTAAATATCTAGAACAAGTTAAACCAAGAGTCAAAGAATAGTGGGAGGGAAGCGGCTGTGGCTCAATCAGTAGGGCTCCCGTTTACCATATGGGAGGCCCCGGGTTCGGTTCCCAGGGCCTCCTGGTGAAGGCAAGCCCGCCCGCACGGCGTGGTTAGCTGACCCAGCGAGCACGAGCAGCAAGAGGGGGATAAATGAATAAATAAATAAAATCTTTAAAAAAAAAAAAAAAAATAGTGGGAGCACACAGCTCCTTAACAGTCAATCCCTACGCAAGAGAGAGAAACCGAACATCAAAGTAAACTCAGCATCAAAATCAGATCCTTAAGGTCAGCATAAAATACAAGCCATACAAAGAAAAAGGAAGATATGACTCAGGCAAAGGAACAAATCAGAGCAGATGAGACACAGGATTTGAAACAGTTAATCAATGAGGTTCATTCAAATCTCCTAAATCAAATCATGGAGCTGAAGGAAAACATGGCTAAAGGAAGAAAAAAAAAACAAAAACATTAAGAAGACACTGGGTAATAAGAAAAATAATAATAAAATGAAAAAAAAAAAATGACAGCACAAAGAAAATTTTGAAATCTTGGACAGAAAAATAACAGAGCTTGTGGGAATGAAATACACAGTGAGTGAGATTAAAAGTACAATAGAGGCCCACAACAGCAGATGTGAAATCACGGAAGAAAGAATCAGTGATGTAGAGGAAAAACAAATTGAAATTGAAAAGAGAGAAGAACTGAGAGAGAAAAGAATGGGAAAAAAATGAGCAGGGCCTCAGAACGAGTTAAATGATAACATTAAAACATACCAACATACATGTTATGGGGGTTTCAGAAGACAAGAAGGAAAAAGGGACAGAAAGAGTATTTGAGGAAATAATGGCTGAAAACTTCCCAACTCTCATGAAAGACATGAATATATGTGTTCAGGAAGCCAGCATACTCCAATTAGAATAAATCCAAGTAGACCTACCCCAAGACACATAATATTCAGAATGCCAAATGCCAAAGATAAAAAGAAAATTCTGAAAGTAGCAAGGGAGAAGCAAAACATCACATACATGGGACATCCAATAAGACTTACTGCAGACTTCTCTTCAGAAACCATGGAGGTGGGGAGGCAGTGGTATGATATAATTAAGGTACTGAAAGAAAAACTGCCAGCCAAGAATTTTTTTTTTTTTTTTTTTTTAATTTATTTATTCGTTTATCCCCCCCTTGCTGCTTGTGCTTGCTGTGTCCATTTGCTGTGCGTTTTTCTGTGTCTGCTTGTCTCCCATTGCTGGGTCGTCCTGCTGCGTCAGCTCACCACGCCACATGGGCTGGCTTGCCTTCACCAGGAGGCCCCGGGAATCGAACCCGGGGCCTCCCAAATGGTAAACGGGAGCCCTACTGATTGAGCCACATCCGCTTCCATCCGAGAATTTTATATCCTGCAAAACTGTCCTTCAAATACGACAGTGAGTTTTAAATATTCACAGATAAATAGAAACTAAGAGAGTCCATAAACAAGAATCCAGCTCTGAAGGAAATGCTAAAGGGATTTCTGAAGCCAGAAAAGAAGAGAGAGAGAGGCCAGCAGGAGAGTATAGAAGCTCTAGGATCTTTCTCCAGGATAGCACATCTCTCAATAAATTTAAGAAGATTAAAATTATACAAAGCACCTTCCCTGATCATTATGGAATGACGGTGGAAATCAACAATAGGCGGGAAAGGAGAAAATCTGCAAATATATGGAGGCTAAAACAACACAACCAGTGGGTCAAAGAAGAAATTGCAAGAGAAATTAATAAATATCTCAAGATGAATGAAAATGAGAACACAGCTATCAGAAAGGGCAAACAAAAGGGTAAAAAGATGACAAAAATAAGATAATACATATGAAAACCAAAGAATAAAATGTCTGAAATAAGTAATGCCTTTACAGTAATAATATTGAATGTTAATGAATTAAACTTCCCAATCAAAAGACATAGGCTGATAGAATGGATAAGAAAACATGAGCCATCCATATGCTGTCTGCAGGAGACTCACCATGGACCCAAGGATGAAAGACTGAAAGGCTGGATGAAGATATTTTACATAAATAGTAACCAGAAGAAAGCAGGGGAAGCTATGCTGGTGTCAGACAAAACAGACTTCAGATGCAAAAGGGATGAGATGCTCAGGAAGCGGAGGGGCTCAGCTGGCTGGGCTCCTGTTTACCATGTGGGAGGCCCTGGGGTTGATACCTGGGGACTCCTGGTGAAGGCAACGCGGTCTGCGCGTGCAGCACGGTGAGCTGACAGCCCGCGCATGGTGCGTTGAGCTAGCGCAGCAAGATGATGCAACAAAGGGAGACAAGCAGTCACAGAAAAACACACAGCAAATGGACACAGCGAGCACAAGCAGCAAGGGGGGGATAAATAAAAATAAAATAAATCTTAAAAAAAAAAAGTGATGTGCTACAGAAGGCCATTATATATTAACAAAAGCAACAATCCACCAGGAAGGAGTAACAGCCATAAATGTCTATGCACCTAACCAGGGTGCCCCAAAATACATGAGCAAACTCTGGCAAAACTGAAAGGAGAAATAAATGTCTCTACAATAATAGTTGGAGACTTCACCATGCTATTCATATCAATAAATAGAACTAGACTGAAGATCAACAAGAAAACAGAGAAATTGAACAATATGTTAAATGAGTTGGAACAGACATATACAGAACATTGCACCCCAAATCAGCAGGTTATACATTCTTCTCAAGTGCTCTTGGATCTTTCTCCAGGATAGCACATCTCTCAATAAATTTAAGAAGATTAAAATTATACAAAGCACCTTCCCTGATCATTATGGAATGATGGTGGAAATCAACAATAGGCGGGAAAGGAGAAAATCTGCAAATATATGGAGGCTAAAACAACACACTCCTAAACAACCAGTGGGTCAAAGAAGAAATTGCAAGAGAAATTAATAAATATCTCAAGATGAATGAAAATGAGAACACAGCTTATCAAAACTTATGGAATACAACGAAGGCAGTGCTAAGAGGGAAATGTATAGCCCTAAATGCCTATATTAAAAAAAAGAAGGAAGACCTAAAGTCAAATATCGAACTGAACTGGAGAAACTAGAAAAAGAACAGCAAACCAATCCCAAAGCAAGCACGAAGAAAGAAATAACAATGATTAGAGCAGAAATAAACGAAATTGAGAACAACAACAACAACAAAAAAAAAAAAACAGAGAAAATCAACAAAACCAAAAACTGGTTCCCTGAGAAAATCAGTAAAATCAACAAACCCTTAGCAAGCTGGCAAAATAAAAATGGGAGAGGATGCAAATTTTAAAAATTAGGAATGATGGGGGGACATTATGACTGACCCACAGAAATAAAAACGATCATAGGATAATATTAAGAGAAACTGTATGCCAACAAATTAGACAACCTAGATGAAATGGGCACATTCCTAGAAATGTGCAACCAACCTATACTGACTCTAAGAAATCCAGGAACTAAACAAACCAATCACAAGCAAAGAGATTGAGTCAATCATCAAAAATCTTCCAACAAAGCAAAGTCCAGGACCAGATGGCTTCACAGGTGAACTCTACCAAACATTTCGAGAAGAATTAATACCAATCCAGTTTAAACTCTTCCTAAAAATTGACAAGGAGGGAAAATTACCCAACACATTTTATGAAGCCAACATCAGCCTAATACCAAAATCAGATATTACAAGAAATGAAACTTATAGACGAGTATCACCAATGAACACAGATGCAAAAATTTTCAACAAAATTGCAAATTAAATCCAACAGCATATAAAAAGAATTCTACATCACGATCAAGTAGGTTTTATTCCTGGTATGCAAGGATGGTTCAATGTAAGAAAATCAATAACATGCCACATTAACATATCAATGGGGAAAAAACACATGTTCATCTCAATTGATGTAGAAAAAGCATTTGATAAAATCCAGCATCCTTTCTTTAAAAAAAAAAAAAAATCACTTCAAAAGATAGATATAGATTGAAAGTTCCTCGACATAAGAAAGGGCACATAAGAAAATCCCACAGACGGGAAGTGGCTGTGGCTCAATCAGTAGGGCTCCCGTTTACCATATGGGAGGCCCTGGGTTCCGTTCCCGGGGCCTCCTGGTGAAGGCAAGCCCGCCCGCACGGCGTGGTTAGCTGACCCAGCAAGCACAAGCAGCAAGGGGGGGATGAATGAATAAATAAATAAAATCTTTAAAAAAAAAGAAAATCCCACAGCCAACGTCGTACTCAATGGGGAGAGGCTGAAAGCTTCCCCTCTAAGATCAGGAACAAGACAAGGATGCCCACAGTTACCACTGTTATTCAACATTGTGCTAGAAGTTCTAGCTAGAGCAGCTAGACAAGAAAAAGAAAAGGCATCCAAATTGGAAAAGAGGAAATAAAACTCTCACTATTCCCAGATGACATGATCCTGTATTTAGAAAATCCGAAAATAGCTACAACAAAGCTATTAGAGCTAATAAAGTTCAGCAAAGTGGCAGGATAAAAGATCAACATGCAAAAATCAGTAGCTTTTCTATACACTAGTAATGAGCAAGCTGAAGAGGAAATCAAGAAAAAAATTCCATTTACTTTTGTAAAAAAAGACTCAAATATTTAGGAATTAATTTAACCAGGAATGTAAAAAATCTGTATTTAGAAAACTACAAAACACTGCTAAAAGAAATCAAAGAAGACCTAAACAAATGGAAGGACATTCTGTGTTCACAGATTAGAAGACTAAACATTGTAAAGATGTCAATTCTACCCAAATTAATTTATAAATTTAATGCAATACCAATCAAAATCCCAACAGCCTACTTTACAGAAATAGAAAAGTCATTACCAAATTAATTTGGAAGGGAAGGAGTTCTGAATAGCCAAAAGGGAGCAGGGACTCAACATCCTACTGATGCGGCCGAATCAAAACCCCAATCTTAATTTAATCAAGTAAAAGTGAAACCTCTGAATCTAATACAATCTAAAAACCTAATCCAATATCTATTTTTGGAATTCATAAATAGTATCAAACTGCTACACCTACCACTTTTCTGGGACAAAACATTCTCTTCAACAAATGTTGCTGGGAGAACTGGATATCCATAATCAAAAGATTGAAAGAGGACCCCTATCTCACTCCCTACACAAGAATCAATTCAGAATGGATCAAAGATCTAAACATAAAAGTCAGGACCATAAAACTCCTAAAAGACAGCGTAAGGAAACATCTACAAGACCTTGTAGTAGGTGGGGGTCTCTTAAACCTTATACCCAAAACATGGGCAACAAAAAAAAAAAAGATAAATGGGCCCACCTCAAAATTAAAACACTTCTGCACCTCAAAGGACTTTGTGAAGAGGGTAAAAAAGGCAGCCTACTCAATGGGAGAAAATATTTGGAAATCACATATCTGATAAGGGTTTAATATCCAGAATATATAAAGAGATGTTACAACTCAACAATAAAAAGACAAATGACCCAATTAAAAAATGGGCCAAAGACTTGAATAGAGATTTCTCCAAAGAAGAAATACAAATGGCAAAAAAACACATGAAGAAATGCTCAACATCACTCACGATTAGGGAAATGCAAATCAAAACTACAATGAGATATCATTTCACACCTATCAGAATGGCCACCATTAAAAAGACAGAGAACTACAAGTGTTGGAGAGGACGTGGAGAGATAGGAACACTTCTTCACTGTTGGTGGGAGTGCAGGATGGTACAACCACTGTGGAGGACTGTTTGGCAGTTCCTAAAGAAGTTGAATATAGACTTGCCACGTGACCCGGCAATACCAGTACTGGGTATATACCCAGAAGAACTGAGAGCAGTGACACCAACAGACATCTGCACACCGATGTTCATAGCCACATTATTCACCATTGCCAAAAGCTGGAAACAACCCAGGTGTCCATCAACAGACGAATGGATAAACAAACTGTGGTTTATACACACCGTGGCAGTTTAAGATTATTTTATGAATAATCTTAAACTATAAACTTTTACCTCAAATAACTACTCTTTATAAAATCCAACAGATTTCTAATACTTTGCACCTGCACCCCTTTGGCTGACTAATACACACCCGGTGGAATATTATGCAGCTGTAAGAAGAAATGAAGTCATGAAGCATATGACAACATGGATGAGCCTGGAGGACATTATGCTGAGTGAAGCAAGCCAGACACAAAAGGACAAACACTATATGATTTCGCTACTCTGAACTACATATAATGAGCAAACTCATGGAGTTAATAGCTAGAATATAAGTCACCAGAGAATAGAACGTGGTTAGAATGTTTGGAAATGAATAAAAATGGTGAAAGCACATCATAGAATATGTAATTAGAAGCGCTAACATATGGGTATGATAGTCATTTCTTCTTTGTTTTCCTTTTTTTTTTTTCCTTTAGAGTAACGAAAATGCTCTAATATTGATGGAAGTGATGAATGTGCAACTTGGTGATTATACCAAATGTCCCTGATTGTACAGTTTAGCTAAATTATATGGTTTATGAACAAAAAAAAAAAAAAAAAATGGGGTGGGCTGGAGGAAAAATACACCCAATGTAAGATACAGACTGTAGTTAGTGGTGATAATTTGACAATGCACTTTCATAATGTTACAAATACTTCACAACAATGTAAGGTATTGGTGGTGGGGTGATGTATGGGAGCTCTGTATGATTTTATGCATGTTTGTTTTGGAAGTCCACAACTTTGACTACACCTCTATTGTTTATGTTCACATATGAATGAATGATATCCTTCAATAAATTGTTTTTTAAACGAGGAAGGAAAAAAAACCCACTGTGTTGCCTTTCTGCATATAGCGTGCTCAGAACATTTACTAAGCGAGTACTGTACCCATATCTTTGATTGAATCTGATTATTTCTTTAGAATAAAGTCCTCTAAGTGGTACTATTGGTCAAAGGGTATGAAAAATTTTAAGATCTTAACCACAGTGTCAAATAGCTTTCCAGAAAGGTATACCAGTGCCCACTCCCCCCAGCAGAGTACGAGACGGGACATCTCGTTGTACACGTAGCAAAGAGTGTGTAAAGGAAGGTTCTTGCGGTCTTGGAAATAAAGAGGAGGAATGGACGCCCTTTCAACATGACCCTGCAATCCTGGGGAAGAGGTTGGCTGGGAGAAGTCACTCATCAGGAGAAAGGCACTGCTGTCTCTGTTTAGTAAAAGGTCTCCCCTGCCCTTTAGGCCATTAAGCAGTTTTGTAGCTAGTAGGGAATTTGTTTCAGCATTTATTCGACTGACACATTTCTAGTCCTCAGATTCTCCTTTGAACCAGCTTACTGGCCCCCTCATCAATTACTGAGTTAAATAAAAGCTTTGACCCACATTAATTCTATATTTGTATGAGAGTCATGTTTTTGACTTTTTGAAAATTATATTTGGACAAATAGATCCTTTATTAAAAACAAAACTGTGATAGCAGTGCATGGCTTTCCTGGCCAACAGCATTTGAGCTGTGCACACGTATCCCTAGTGCGGAAAGGAACACTCCCTGAGCCAGATCCGCCAGCAGCGGAGCGGGAGCAGGCCTGGCCGGGCAGGGCCTGGGTCTCACGTGGTCAGCAGCCTTCCTAGGGAGGAACCAGCCTGCAAACCAAACGGTCCTCCTGAGGACCCACGGCCACTGAGCCAGGGGCAGCCTGCCTGTCAAGTCTCCAAGCTGGACTCGCTTCCCCGTAAACGCCTCGCCAGAGCAGGCACTGAGCCCTTCCAGCAAGCCTGAGAGAACGGCCTGGCCCGTGCTGGCCGCACGCGCCTCCCAGACGTTGCCACGCAGGGGAGCTGAGACCTCTGTGAGCCCCGAAAGCCATCCAGGGGCGGGCGGGGCTCTCGCAGTTGAGCCCCCACCTCCCACTTGGGAGGTCCCGGGTTCGGTCCCCAGTGCCGCCTGAAATAACAAAAACAACAAACGAAGCAAATGAAAAACCCAGCTCGGGGGGTGATGTGGTTGAGCACCGGCTTCCCACATAACGAGGTCCTGGGTTCAATCCCTGGCCCCGGGTACCTCAAAAAAACACAAAGGCCCTATCGGCTGCGGCGCCCCTACTCCTGGACCACAAACACAGCCTCCGCGGGCTCAGCAAAAGCACGTGGCAGGGTTCCTGTCTGGGCAGGCTGCTAAAACGCCAAGGCAGGTTTCAGTGAGGCACCTGATCGAAGTCCCAGGAGAGCCTTGCAGCAGGGCGGAGACGCAAGCGGGGGGCAGTGCTGCAGGGCTGGTTCAGGTCATGGCAGCCGTGTCACCAGGACGCCGAAGGGCACAGCTGGGGTTTTTTACACTGACTGCAGCGTGGAAATAGATGAGGGTATTTCAAATGTGCGAATGGCGTGAGGATGACTGATAGGCTGGCGATGAGTAACGGGCCCCGAGAGGCCCAGCAGGCTGGGACGAAGTCTGGCAGCACCCGTGCAGTCAGCTCTAAGCGTGGGACGGCAACGGCGGTGCGTGTCAGTGTGTGACGCAGGTTCAGCTTTAACTGGCAGCAGATGTCCTACAAAGCCACGAGATGTGGCTGCCAGAAGTCTTCCGGGCAGTTTCTAGAACAAGAGAGGTGAGAGGCCCCGCCCGTCCCGCCCCCGCCAGACCGAGTCGAGAGAGCCGTGCACAGATCCGGGCGCGGGGACGGCCTGCTGGTGCTTGGCTGGCCGCCGCGTCGCCGGGGCACTGTGGCGGGGCCGGGGCGCCACGCCAGCTGTCCACGCAGTGGGAAGCGTGGCGCACCACGGGGAGGGGGCTGTTCTCGAGCTCATGGACTCGACGCCTGGTGGCAGCTACAGGAAGGCCGGCGGCTGCCGTCTGAGGAAGCGTGTCCCCAGCTGGCGAGAGGGAGCAAGTTCAGGGAGACGTGGACGTGAGGCTGGGGACAGGAGGGAGGCGTTTCAGCCGTCAGAAGGTGGAGCCCACCTTCAAGGCCCCTGCCAGTGTCGGCTCTGTGTGCGTGGGCAGCTGTGAGGACCTCGAGCAGGCTGAGCTCCTAAAGCACAGCAGAGGCCGTGAGCAGACAATGCTGCCAGGCCGGGCCGTGGGCGCCAGGTCCCGCCAGCACGCCGGGGGCCGCCCCGAAGCGCCCGGCCAGCGGAGGTCGTGCTCACACGGCAGAGCAGGGCCCACCCAGGCAGTCGGCCTGGCCATCCCACCAGCAGGCCTGAAGCCCACATTTCCCTTTGATTACGAGCGTCCCAGGAAGACGGGCTCTTTTTCATCGGGCATTCTCCTGCAGGGACTGTGGTGCAGACACCCCCTCTGCCTCACAGGCCCCCTCTTCCGTGCCCGCCCTGCCCGGCAGGGGATGGTGCCAGGCAGGAGCCCGCGCAAGGGCTGCCACCGACCGCCTTCCGTCGGGCAGGGCTGAGGCCTCCGACACGCGAGCAGAAGTGACCCACCGTCTGAGGGCAGCAGACTGCAGTTCTGCAGACGCTCACCGGGCCAGTTTTGCTTCGAATGCCTCAGAGGTCGAGAGGCATTTTTCTGGGCACTGGAATCCCCTGGGGACCTTCGAAATATCCCAAGCGTGAAGCACACCCAGGACAAATGAAACAGACTCTGGGGGCAGGGCCCAGGCTCCCAGACGGCTTACCTGAGGCCCATGTGCAGCCACACTGGAGACCCCGGGTCTAGCTCAGGGCTTCCCAACCTGACATGCCCACACGCCAGCCGGGCGCTGGTACAACGGAAATGCTGACCCAGCAGATGTGGGGAGGGCCTGAGACTGCAGCTCTGACACGCTCCCAGGCGCTGCAGGCGCTGCTGGCCCGTGAGCCAGCCCCTGAGTGCCAGGCTAGCAGCTGACGCCCTAAACCCAGCTTCACTGGCTGGGGCTTTCCAGAGGAGCCAGAGGAGGCCCAGGGTCATCAAAGAGGGAGCACCTCTTGCCTTCTGGGCCGCGCGCATCACTTGCTGCTCGTAGACGTGCAGGTTCTGGCGCATCAGCTCCAAGGCCTGCTGGCGAGTGCTGAGGGCCACGGGGTCGGCGCCCAGGACAGACCGGTGCTCGTACACGGCAGCCACGTAGTGCTCGGCCACAGGCTGCTGCCCGCCGTCGACTCCCAGGACAGCAACGTAACAGCCACAGAGGAGAAGCGCGAGCTCCGGGCCGGCTCCCGGCATGCTGCAGGCGTGGATCTGCAAGGGGACAGGGCACGGGAAGCGGCTGAGGGAAGAGCCCGGCGTCCAGCCCAGCAGCCCGGCTCGCCCGCCGGGACGCTGCAAATCAGAGTTTGTTTCACGTTCCGAGGAAAACGGGACGTGTTTCTCGCCAAGCCCGTGCGAGCGACGCTTGAAACAGCCCACTGTTCACAGTCTGGTGGGGGGCATTTCCACAACAGGCCCAGGGGCTGCCACGGCCGCCTTGCCGAGGCGCAGCAAGACGGCAGCGTGCCTCGGCCTGCGCTTGTGGCAGGTGCTTTTCTATCGTTTAGCCCTAAAGTTTCAGGCTGTAATTCGCTGCTTATCTTAGGTAACTCTGTTGTATAGTCCACACGCTGTCCCTGCCCTGTATTACAGATCAACCACTACACCAGCTGTGCGGCGAGCTTTCTCATCTTAATAAAAACCCGATGGGGTGAAGTTCTCCCTGCATTTCTGTAGCTAGCAATGACAATAAAAGCCAAGTCTTCCTCCAGTCGCACGACATCCTTTATTCGGTGCAGAGAAACCACTGACTGCTCCTTAAATGCTAATATCAACTCTCTGTTGTGGACAAGTGAAAGAAGTCTCCCAGTCAAAGCATGACTTTTGTTTTGCCGTTTCACATCATCACTTTCTCGACCTTTGTCTGCGTCACTCCAAAACTCTAGCTCAAAAGCATCATTGTTGGGAAATAATAATTTTTGCAATGATAAAATGCAATTTTCCAGAAAGTCAACTCAGCTTTGTAGCTCCTACCACATTATAATGTCACTACAAGGACACTTCTGTGTGTCACTTTTTTTTTTTCTTTTCAAGAGTGGGAATTTTTATTTCTAGTAAATGTGTTACAGAAAATCAGCCTGGCTTCCCCACCGACACTGCCTCCCCCAGCACAGTTTACCAGGTCTGGTGCAGCAAAACCCCATGGGCAGAGCTGAGCAAATGACCACCAACTGCTCAGGAACCAGATGAAACCTCAGCTAACACAGACAGACGCCAACTGCTCAGGATCTAGGTGAAACCTCAGGGTGACACGGACAAATCGATGAATTGGATGACTGTCCTTTAAAAAGAAAATTATACACTGTCCACGTCTCAATTCATCACTCCTGAGTGTTTTCATTTCAAAACCAAACTGCCCAGGCCACAGATTCCTTTTTATTCTTCTATGAATAGTTTCAGAACAAAAGCAACCATCATCAGTCTTAACAATAGGATGCAGACTAGAGATTCTCTTTCAGAATCCTCGAAAACTTAAAGGCTTCTCGGAATGAGAATCATTCTCTCAGCCCAGCCCTGCCCATCTCAAACTGTGGCTTCTTTCCCCAGGGAATAAATGTTCCACGCAAACACCAGCCCCCGGGATTTGTCGCCATCCACGTGGAGCTCTGTAAGCAGTGCTTTAAGATACAAACAGCAGCCTGTGAGTGAGCAGTCACGAGTGTTCCAGTACAAATAAAAGAGTAATTGATAAGCTTTCCTATCTGAATTTTGCCTCTGAAGAGAAGCAAAAAATAATTTAAAATATCTCAAAAAATTTATTTTCCACTCAATCTCCCAGTTTCATAGTGATGGTAGTGGAGAGTGGCTTTAGGGGGGGAGTTTCATCTTCAAAGTCACACTCAGTATTTCTAAAGGAGAAAGCGATGGCTTCACTGACAGGGAATCTGAGGCTGGGGCATGGGGACAGGCCCCTGGTGGAGGCGGCAGGAGTTCCTGGGGCTAGGAGTGCCGCCACCCTCTTTCTCCATGAAGCACTGTGTGCCACAGGCTTGGGGACACAGGACGTTTGTTTAGGTCTAAGGGATGTGCAATCCAGCAGAACAAGGAAATGGCGAGATACCACCTTTATTTCTATTTTGGGAAAATAAAACATTATTTACAAAAGGAGGCTGGCAGGAGAGCTGTAAACTGCAATTATTTGTGTGTGAACAAAGGTAGGTAATAATGAAAGTTTATGCAGATTCAACCAGGTGTTCATGCTCAAAAGAATGCAAGCTTGATGAGATAGGACAGAATGAGCAATTTCAGTAAAAACAGGCCTTCCCAAACAGTGGTGAAAGAGGAGACATTTTAACCAAATTTGCAAATGCTGCATTTCTCTCTTTTGGGCACCACACACCCCGTCTCAGGAAACACCAAGCAGGGCCCTTCTGGAAGGACTGCGCAGACGCACAGCAGACGGCACCGGGCAGTGGCAGGCCAGGGAGGGCCAGGGCCAGGGCCCAGACAGCTGCCTGCGGGACCAGGTGCTGTCTTGCGGTTTTATGCACAGGTGGGCTGGGTGACAACGCCCGGGGAACAAGGGGGCTCTGGGAGTCCTGGGGTTCTGGAAGACTCAGCCCCTGATCCATCTTTACAGCGGTCAGGAGCGGGAAGCATGAAGGAAGCAGTGACTAGCGGTGTGCGCCCAGGACGAAAGGCCCAGCACGCTCTTGTCGCCGGCAGCGGGTTTCCAGGCTCTCGGCCACGACACGAGAAGGAATTCAGAGATGCGCCAAGTTAAGGAGGCAAGTAAAGGGTTTACTGAGAAACGATAAAGCAGAGGACACACTGGAGATATGAGTGTGCGTGTGCTCGAGGGCAAGGAGCACGGGGCTGGAGCTGCCATCTTCTGAAGGCCGGCCTCCCCCCCCTCCTGAAGGCCGGCCTCCCCCCTCCTCCTGAAGGCCGGCCTCCCCCCTCCTCCTGAAGGCCGGCCTCCCCCCTCCTCCGGAAGGCTGGCCTCCCCCCCTCTTCTTGAGGCTGGTCTCCCCCCTCCTCTGCAAGGCTGGCCTCCCCCCTCCTGAAGGTGCCTCGCCCTTCTGAAGGCTGGTGCTGAGGGGGACAGCTGTCTGCTGTCCTGACTGGCTGCTCTCCTGCCTTCCTGTTGGTTTGTGCTCTAGAACCAAGGGGGAGGCCTCCTGTTTGGAGTCATCTGGGGCTCTTTTGAGCCTGGGAATTTCACACGGGTCCTTGTGACCACGTTCTCGGCAGGCTTTTCAGCTGTAAGGTATCTGCTTTGTTTGGGGCTGCCTCTCCCCGGGTGTCCACGGGTCTCGGCCCTGCTGCTGTGGCCTCGGCCCTGCTGCCTCCCCTCTCCTGTGCTAGCCTCACTCGCTCCCACTGGAGGGCATTTGGGACAAGAGAGCAAAGTGCACGCAGTTTCAAAGTGCTTCCAGCCATGGTCTCGGGCTCTTACCTCATCTGACCCTCACCGCAGCCCTCTGAGAGGGGTGGCCAGTCCCTTCAGAGAGGAGGAAACTGTCCTTGGGTTAAGCCAGGAGCTCCAGCGCTCACTTCCCACACGTGTCCACACGTCTGTGAGCCAGACGTGGCTGGGGTGCCAGGACACAGCAGGGAGGGATGCTGCACGGTTTTACATTTTCCAAAAGCCCTCTCTTGAAAAGACAGTGTTAGCAAACCAGATATCCAACAACGGGCTGGAACCTAGAGTGTTTTACTGCTGTCTCAAAGCACAGCAGTGACACCAACCATCCAACTCAAAAATGGGCAAAAGGACAGCCACTTCACCAAAGAGGAGAGCGAGCTGGTGTTAAAAGAAATAAATGGAGTTTCTACGGCTAAGAGACTTTAAATGGGGTTGGGGGGTTGTTCTGGAAGTTACTCTTAGGCAGGCCTCAGCCAGGTGTCACAAACTGCCCACGTGTGCAGAGCTCGGGCAGCCAAGCACACCCAGGCACCATAAAGAAACCACGGGACAGCTCAGTCCACCACCCAGCCTGAAGGAATCTTCTCTTCCGTTAGAAGCCCTTGCCTGGAAATGCCAGGGAACATGATTTGGGCTGCTACCTGCTCCTGTGCTCCCAGAAATGCAACTCTAAAACCCCTTTATTTCCTTGCAGCTTAGTTTGTTATTTCTAGGTTGACAATGGCAAATAAGCACGTAAGAAGACGTCATCATCATCTATAGTCATCATTAGGGCAAATCTATTTTTTCAAACATGAGAAAAGTTGTGTTTTTTGAAAAACAGCAGAGCCAGAGTGTACATAATCCTAAACCATTGGCCAGATTTCTGTAAGGAAAAGTGAAGTAAGATAAAGAAAGACAAGACCCCGCCTCCTTTACTTGTCAGGGAGAATGACAGTCCTGTGACTGGGCAGGCAGGCCAGACAGCAGAGGGAGTGCCACGTGCTGCGGGACAGAGCCTGAGGGTCCCGGAAAGCCCCTGGGCACCAGCACTGTATGCTTCCCCGTGTGTCTGGCAGAATGCCAAGGAAAACGGGCCATTCCAAATAGTTCAAGCCGGTTCCCTGAATCTGTGATTCCTCGTCTAAGTCATTTTACATAGGGAGGAGGAAAAATGTCCAGCTCCCCCTAATTTCCAAAATCTGCATTTAAAGAAATCCCAAAAGGGACATTTTTTCCCCAGAAAATCTTATAATTGCCTGTTTTCTGGTTCCCCTATCTGATTATGCTAGTCCTGAGCTATTCCTCAACTGGCCCCTGTAACATGAAGCTCCACAATGGCTTTAGCTTGGACAGCTTCTTTCAAACCCACTCACCAATAATAATTTTAAACCTTATTTTGAAATAATTTCAAACTTACAGGACAGTTGCAAAAAAATACAAACCCTGTACAGAGAGCTCCAGCATGCCTCCCAGCCTGAGCTCCACTGATCCACCATCTGAACACCTTGCACCCTTGCCGTAGCGTTGCTTCCTCTCGTTCCTTTCTCTCTCTCTCTCGTTCTTTCTACCCACCCATTTCCTGAGCACTTGAGAGCAAGCTGCACACGTAATACTCCTTGGACACACAATACTTCCACGTGCATTTCCTACAAATAAGGATATTCACTTATGTAGTCACCTGAAGTGCAGTTACCAAGTCCCAAGAAATTTAACATTGATATGAAGCTTACATTCTGTATTTCAATTTTTTCTTACATCCAAGTAGTGTCCTTTTGAGTCTTTTCTTCTCCATTCTCAGATCCTATCCAGGATCAGTTAATTGCCATTATTTCTTTAGTTTATCATGTTTTTTTAACTTATGAAAACATATATACTACATAAATCTCCCATCCCAACCTCTTCCGAGCACACCACCCGATGGGATCAGTCACATCCACGATACTCCCGCACCCTCGCCACCGCCCATCACCAGGACTTCCTTTCCCCCAAACGTGAGCCCTGCACTCATTTTGCAGTAACTGCCCGCTGCCTCTTTCCCCACCCCTGGGAACCTGTACTCTACTTCTGTCTCATGAGTTTGCATGTTCTCTGATATTTTCCTTGTGGTCACCATGGGGCTTAAATTTCCTATATCTATTTCATTTGTTTTAACACCAACTTAATTTCATAGCATACAAAAGCTACGTTCCTATACCCCTCTCTCCCCCAACCTTTATGTAGTTTTTGTCACAAAAAACATATTCATACATTCTGAGTCCAAAACCATTGATTTGTCATTACATTTTATGCATGTACCTTTTAGATCCTGTAGGAAGCAAAAAGCGGAGTTACAAATAAAGAATACAATAGTGCTGGTATTCAGGTTCAGCCACATTGTTATCCTCACTGGAGATTTTAATTTCTTCACGTGGCTCCCATCTCTTGCCTACTGTCCTTCCCTTTAAGCCTAGAGACCTCTCTCCAGCGTTTCTTGTAGAGCTGGTGTGGTGGTGATGAGCTCCCTCAGCTTTTGTTCATCTGCGAATGGCTTAACACCCCCCTCATTTCTGAAAGACACTTTTGCTGGATATAGAATTCTTGGTTGTCAAGTTTTTGCTTTCAACACTTTAAACACGTCTTCCCACTGCCTTCTTGCCTCCATGGATTCCAATGAGAAGGCAGCACTTAATCTTATTGAGGCTCCCCTGTATGTGACGTACTGCTTCTCTCTTGTGGCTTTTAGAATTCTCTTTCTATCTCTGCCATTCAACAGTCTGATCATAACACGGCGCAGTGTGGGCCTATTTGGGTTTATCCTGTTTGGAATTCACTGAGCATCTTTGATGTGTATATTCATGTCTCATTTTAACTTTGGGGAATTTTTTTTATTTCTTTGAATATTCTCTCTGCCCCTTTCTTATGCTTCTGGGACTTCCACAATATGTATGTTGGTGCACGTGTTGGTGTCCCAGAAGTTCCTCAGGCTCTATCCACTTTTCTTTATTCTTTTCCCTTTTTGCTCCTCAGCCTGATTTCAATTGTCATATCTTCAAGTTCTCTGATTCTTTCTTCTGCCAGCTGCAATCTACTGTTGAATCCTTCTAGGGAATTTTTAAGATTTCTGATACTGTGGACTTCAGCTCTGTTTGGTTCCTTTTCATCATTTCCATCTCTCTATTGATATGTTCTTTGTGTTCATCTATTGTTTTCCTTATTTCCTTTAGTTCTTTGTTCATGTTTTCCTTTACTTCTTTGAGTATATTTTTAGGACCATTTTTTAAAAGTCTTTGTCTGGAATGTCCCAGGTCAGATCCTCCTCATTGATGGTTTCTGATGCTTTAATCTTCTCTTTGCCTGGGCCACTGCTTCCTGTTTCTTTGTATGTTTTGTAATCTTTTGTTGAAACCTAGACATTTTGATATATTTTAATGTGCTATCACTGGAATTTAGACTGTGTGGCATCTATTCTTTAAGCTTGTATCCAGCTAGTGTTAGAGCTTTCCTTGAATGCCAGGAACTAACAAGGAAAAAAAAAAAAGAAAGCACCTTTCTCAGCCCTTGCAGGTTGGCCTATGTGAGTGTTCTCCCTCAGTTTATCCACACGAGTATAGAGAATAGCTGCAGGCCGAAGGATGGGGGCCTCCCGGGTGCTTTTGGGGTACGCCTCTTGTCTTGGGCATGCATGTGTCCCCAGGAGTTCCACTTACATGGATACGAATTTCCCCTCTTCTCTAGGATCACCACCTTGGGCACTGCATTGTATGTCCCACAGCCAGCAATCCTTTGGGACTGCTCTCCCGCAGCCTTCTATGGGAGAGCTCCTTGAACTGTTCCCTATCTGCAGGGCAAGTTCTGGGACAGTGAGTCTGTCAGGCCACCACCACACAGACTGGGCCAGACATGCATGTTCCCAGTATGCGCACAAGGGTTACTCTGCTCCCTCCAGAACCAAGACCAGGGACCCTCACCAGGAACGTGGGCTGGCTCTGCACAGAGCCAGTCAGGAGTTGAGGAGAGGCCAGCCAGGGTGCCATGTTATCCTAACACCTTTTTCTTTAGGAGGTACTGGGAATCAAACCCAGGACCTCATACATGGAAAGCAGGCGCTCAAACAGTGAGCTAGATCTGCTCCCCAATGAGAGCTGGTTTTTTCGTTTGTTTGTTTTTAGGAGGTGCCGGGGATTGAACCCAGCACCTTGTACATGGGAAGCAGGTGCTCAACCACTTGAGCTACATCTGCTCCCCCTCCTACCACTTTTGAGTTGTCTTTCTCTTGGTTTGGTGCTCACTCAGTTACTACAGTCCCTTAACTGTTTCCTGGAACTTTGAGAAAGACGTTTCTGCTGGTTTTTGTTGGCTGTTCAAAGTTCCTGAGGGGGGCGGAGCTTCGAAGCTTCTCACTCTTCCATCCTCATGCTCACCAGTAATACTTTTGATGCCTCAGCTGAGAATGTCAAGAGTAAGCACTCTTGAGTGGCCACCGATGACGACATCGAAAGTCAAGGCTGAACTCACAAGGAAGAATGAATAAATCATCTTAGCTGAACTGGTAGGATGTAAATTCAGTTTCTAATAGTCCACCTATTATCTTTTTAAAAAGAGAGAACCATGTGGCAACCTTGTATCACGCCTTGGGCTAGGGCCAATTTTTGCCCTGTTGAACAGAATAATTCATTTTAGAAAACTAAATGAGCAAGGGATCTTGACACTTCAACCTAAACATAAGCCACCTTTCTTTTCCTCAAATGGGAAATTATCTTCATAATTTAAGTCCAATAAAACTTCTTGATGTTTAATGTACTAAGGCTTTTTTGAACATGGTATTTAGACAAAAGAACCCCAGCCAAGGTGGATTCTACAGATTTTCTACTGCCACCGTGTGGACACATTGAGTATTGTTAGCCCAAACGGGCACTTGCTCTTAAGCACCAAGGCAGTGAGATTCTTAGGCAGCAGGAAGGAAAGGAAATATCTGATATAAAGTACCTAGTGTTCAATAAGTGGAAACCAGCCAGTTAAAATTGAAGAATGAGTCCCAACAGATGAACACTAGAACAAGCAGTATGTAATAGGAATACAGACAATTATGAAAATTAATATATATTGCCAGGTAGAATAGTAGACAAAAATCTAAGAAATTATGAAGATTCTGATAGGTAAATATGTTTAGAAAGTGCTAGGCAAACATATTAAGAAAATTCTCTATATTTACTATGATAATGGCTAAGTAAAATATGTATGCATGTGAACAAATACTGGAAAAGAACATGAACAGGTGAAAATGGGGAAGGTCATTTTAAAATGTTTTCCTAAATGTTAGAGTTTTTCTAATAAATGAAAAACATAAGGAAAAATAATTAAATAGCTGAAAAACAGAGTGATAAGATTGGTACTGGGGCATTTCCCAGTCTTGATATCCAAGGGGTTTACATTTTCTTAAAAATAAAATTGTATTGAAGTATATCATTCATACATGAACTAAACAGTAAATGTACAGTAAAAGTTGCTAACTTACAAAACAAACATACATATCACCATACAGGGCTCCCAGACATCACCCCACCACCGACACCTTGCATTGTTGTGAAACTTTTGTTACAAACTATGAAATTGCATCGTCAAAATATGACTAACTGTATCCCATATATTACATTTGGTGTTTTTTCCCCCAAACTACCCGATTATTCACACCCTGTATTAGTATTATACATTTGTTATAGTTCGTGAGAGAACATTCTCATGTTTGTCCTGTTAACCACAGTCCATCTTCCACCGCTGGATTCCCTGTTTTACACAGTCCCTGGCTTTGTAGAATCCATTCACAGTGTATACTCCATGGCTCTCATTTTCATCACAGAGTTGTGCTGTCATCACCTCAGTCATTTTTAGAACATTTTCATTACTCCAAAAGGAAAAATCTCATACCCCCTTATACCTCCCCTATAGTTGTCTTTTAGAATTGATATAATATGTTCTTTGTCATTCCTGTGAAAATATTACTTTGTTACTGTTAACGATTGTCCATAAGTTACATTAGTTAGAATTTTCTTGTGTATCACTATATTCTTAACACTTTGTAAAAAAAGAACATTCTTATATTTATACTACTAACCACACTCTTCATCTATCACCTAAATCCTTAAATTATACATACCCTAGATTATTCTCTAGTTTCCTCTCAGTTGACATTCATGTCCACAGACAACCCCAAGGGGTTTACATTTTAATGACCACAGAGGGGAGAAGATGGAATCCTGGGCTCACACAAGGAAGGAAGCTGGAGTGAGATCTGTGCATATAGTTAGGCCCTCAAAGGGCTATACTTTCTTTGCAAAATGGGCAAAAACAAACAACAAACATGTCCCTGCAAAAGAAAGTAACTGACATAGAAATTCTTATGTCTGCTCTTGGGCACTGACTGTGGAAAAAGTACCCCTCATTAAGTCATAACCAAAGGCGTTTCCTTATGTGGGTTCAGGATTCAAATTCATGTACCATACATGGCCCGGGAAACCCCAAGCCAAGAAATGAACACAAAGTGTTCCTGGGATGTTAGTAGCCCTGAGATGCTGGAAAAGCCAGTCCACATCGTTTCTGAAGGAATTAATTCATCTACAACCCAGGCTGCCCAGGAGCCCCACAATTAGAGCCCAGTAAACCTGCGCACAGTTCAAAATTACAAAGCTGGTGGGGGTCCTCCCTGGATGTTGACGGCTGCTGGCTGATGACAGTGGTGGTTGCTGAAGGCTGGGGTGGCTGTGGCAATTTCTTAAAATAAGGCAATGAAGTTTGCTGCATTGTTTGACTCTCCTTTTCACAAAAGATTTCTCTGTAGTATGCAATATTGTCTGACAGATTTTACTCACAAAAGAACTTCTTTCAAATGGAAGAAACCCTGCCACTGCTTTAACCAACTAAGTTAATTTAATAGTCTAAATATTTTGTTGTCTCTTAACAATGATCACAGCATTTTCACTAGGAGTGGATTTCATCTTAAGAAACCACTTTCTTTGCTCATCCATAAGAAACTCCTCATCTGTTCCAGTTTTATCATGAGATTGTCACAATTCAGTCCCCACTTCTAATTCTAGTTATCTTGCTATTTCCAACACATCTTCCTCCACTGAAATCTTGAACCCCTCCAAGTCATCCATGAGGGTTGGAATCAACTTCTTCCAAATGCCTGTGAATGCTGATATTTCGATCTCTTCTAGGGAATCACAAATGTTCTTAGTGGCATCTAGAATGGTGAATCCTTTCCAGAAGGTTTTCATTGACTTTGCCCAGATCCATCAGAAGAATCACTATCTATGGCAGCTATAGACTTATGAAATGTATTTCTTAAATAGTAAGACTTGAAAGCCAAAATGACTCCTTGATCCATGGGCTGCAAAATGGATGTTGTGCTAGCAGGCATGTAAACAACATTAACCCCATGACACATCTCCATCACAGCTCTCGCCTAACCAGGTGTGTTGTCATTAAGCAGTCACCTTTTGAAAGGAATCTTTTTTTCTGAGCAGTGGGTCTCAACAGTAGGCTTAAACACATTCAGTAAACCATGTTGTAAACAGCTGTCATCCAGGCTGTTTTCCCATTAATAGAGCACAGGCAGAGCAGATTTAGCATCACTCTTCAGGGTCCTAGGATCTTCAGAATGGTGAACTTCAACTTCAAGTCACCAGTTCTACTAACCCCAACAAGAGAGCCAGCCTGTCCTTTGAAGCTTTGAAGCCAGGCATTAACTTCTCTCTAGCTATCAAAGTCCCAGATGACATCTTCTTCCAACAGAAGCCTGTTTCGTCTACATCAAAAATCTGTTGTTGAGGTACAGGTGTAGCTCAGTGGTTGAGCGCCTGCTTAGCATGTGCAGGTCCAAGTGCAATCCCCGGCACCTGCTAAAAAACAAATCTGTTGTCTAGTGCAGCCACCTTCATCAACTATAATAAGCTAGATCTTCTGGATAACTTGCTGCGTCTTCTCCAGTAGCACTCACTGCGTTATCCTGTACTTTTAAGTTATAGAGATGGCTTCTTTACTTAAACCACACGAATCAACCTCTGCTAGCTTCTAGCTTTTCTTCTGCTGCTTTATCACCTCTCTTGGCCTTCAGAGAATTGAAGAGTTAGGGCTTTACTCTGGATTGTGCTTTAGCTTAAAGGAATGTTGTGACTGGTTTGATCTAATCAGACCACTAAAACCTTCTCCATTTCAGCAATAAGGCTGTTTTGCTTTCTTATCATCCATATGTTCCTTCAAGAGCTTTTCCTTTGCTTTCACAACTTGGCTAATTAGTGCAGGAGGCCTAGCTTTTGGCCTGCCATGGCTTTCGACAAGCCTTCCTCACTAAGCCTAATCATTTAACTCTTCCTTGAACACTTAGAGGCCGCCACAGGATTACTGACTGGCCTAATTTCAGTATCGTTGTGCCTCAGGGAACAGGGAGGCCTGAGGGAAGGGAGAGATGGAACTGGCCGGCCATTGGAGCAGTCTGAACACACACCATTTGCGGGCTGAGTTTGCTGACCCTATGGGCATGGGCGTGGTGCCCCACGAGCACAGATCACCATAACAGATACGACAACGCTGAGAGAGGCTGGACTGCTGAGAGAGCTACCAAATGTGACAAAGAGACAGTGGGCACACGTTGTTGGCAAAATGGTGCCACAGACTTGCTGGACACAAGGCTGCATTTATAAAAAGGCCAAAATCTGCGAAGCACAATAAAGTGAAGTGCAATAAAATGAGAAATGCCTGTACTGTTAAATAAAACCAGAGAGATTTGAAAAAGTACCCAAAAGAACTTCCATAAGTGAAGATTGTAGTCAGTGAAATTAAAACCTCAATGAATAGATTTTAAAAAGCATATTTGAGATGGTAAAAGGGATTTTATGACATGGGAGATAAAGCTGAAAAAAATTTGCTTAGAATTTAACACAGAGATGAAAAAAATGAAAAAAAGTTAAGAGACCTGGCAGATAAATAAGATGGTTTATCATATTTCTAATTGGAACTTCAGAAAGAGGAAGTAGAGAAAATGACACACATATGCTATAAAGGAATGCTGGCTAAGACTTTTCCATATCAGTGAAATACTGAAACCCATACATTCGGGATATGCAAAAAGAAATTTATACCTAGACTTTTTTTTTTTGCGATACCGGGGCCAGGGATTGAACCCAGGACCTCATTATGTGGGAAGCCGTCACTCAACCATTGAGCCACATCAGCTCCCCTGAGTTGGTTTTTTCGTTTGTTTGCTTGTTTGTTTTTAGGAGGCACCGGGAACTGAACCTGGGACCTCCCGTGTGGGAAGCAGGTGCTCAGTCACTTGAGCCACATCTGCTCCCTAGACATATCCTAGAGAAACTTTAGAACACCAAATACTAGAAAGTCTTTTCGGAAAGAAAATAGGAACCAAGCATTTTATACTAAGCCAAACTATGGTTGAGTATATAAATAACAGGTAATTTTGAAATTACAAGAACACAGAGAATAGTTTTCTCATTAGACCTTAAAAAAAGTACATAGAGGATAAACTTTTGCAACCAGGAAGTCAATGGAAGAGCTCTTGCAAAAGACCTAGCAGTGAGTCTTAAATATAAAATAAATATGAGGACTGTGTTTCTAGAACACAATGCAAAAGTTATAAACTTTGATAAGAGAAATTATAATATGAACAAAAGGTAGGTGGGGTGAGGGAAAGAGTAGTGTAGTGCACAGGAAAGCAACGAGGAAGGAAATGACAAAGTAAAAGTGGAAATTCATAAATTAGAAAACAGAAAAATTACAGAATAAATAAACCCAAGAGGTTGTTCTTTAAAAAACACCAATGACACAGATAAACCTTCAGCTAAGCTAATTAGGAAAAAAGAGGCCAAATACACAAAATCAGCAACAGTAAGGAAGAAACATCTACAAATACAGAAGAAATTAAAAGAATAATGAACGAGGCCATTCAATTCTATGCTGATTAATTCAAAAGCTAGGATAAAACGGTTAGTTTCCTAAGAAAATGGATTTTACCAAAATTTACTTCAGATAAAATAAAAAATTGAAACAAGCCAATAGTCATGAAGAAATAAAGTTAAACAACAGCTATTCCCTCCCACTCTCCATCCTTAAATCATGAGGCTCAGTTTCTAGAGGACTTCTGTCTAATTACAAAGGAGCAGATAATCCCAATGCTACTTAAAGTGTTCTAGGACATAGTAAAAGAAGAAATTTTTTTCTTATGCAGTGATAACAAAATTCTGATGACAAAGCCTGACAAAGGTAGATATTCCATGATTTTATCTAGGACCCAGGATCCTTCTCTCTTTGTGCCTCACTGTCTTTAGCATGTAGCTTCCATTTTCAGGGTCACCTTGAGGTTGCAAGGTGACTCCTAAGGCTGCAGTGCCCATGCTGCATGGAAGAAGAGTAAAGGAGTACCTCCAGTTTAGTCAGCTTTCCCCAAAGCCCTGTCCAGACTTCCATTTAAATGGCTTTGGCTGGCATGACGATCACAGCTACAAGGAAGACTGGGGAGTGTAAACTACATTACCACCTTGAATAAAATCACGATTTTGCCAGATAAAATACAGGAAGCCCAGTTAATTTGAATTTCATATAAACAATGAATAATTTTTAAGTGTAAGTATGTCCCAGCATACTTGTTTATCTGAAATGCAAATTTAACTGGTCATACTGGTTGTTTTTGTTTTAGGCTAAATTGGCAATCTTTCCTATAAGTGACCAAATAACCATTACCCTGACTTTTACAGTCATCACTTCCCTGTTTTTAAAAAAATATTTTTATCACTCAAGGTGCACCCCTAGACAGAGTGTTTAATATTTAGTCTTACCCATTAAAATTAATCTATCTTTAAAGTCTCTTTTCATCACTAGATTCCTCTTCCATCCCTTCTATTTCCTTAAAATCTATAGAAGCATGGTCATTTGACCTGTAGAGTCTCCAACAGAACGGATCTTACTAATTGCACATGCATGGTGAAGTACAGACTTTTCCTCTGTTCTTACCATTCTTGCAAATTGGCAGCTGAATCCAGAGACTGCATCAGACTCGGGTTCCACTCCTTTAGCAAGATTAGGGTTACGGTCTAGTCCATCAGGAGGCACAGAGCTGTCCGTCTCTCTTTTTGTCATCTTCACCCAAAAAAATCGATGCTTAATGCCTTTGTACATTTGTTAGAGTTGCAAAATGCAGGTATTCTATCATTTCCTTTTTATTTATCAGGTTGAATATACTTTAATAGAGAGACACTTCAACTACTACTTGGTTTTCCAACGGTATAGTTCAAGTAGGAAAGGCAGGACAAATGTTAGATTCTCTCGCCTCACCTTTTACAAATGAATTGGTTCTCTATCATTCTCTGAAGGTGGCTAGTTTTTAAAAACGTCATTAAGAACTCAGATTTAACATGGTAGATTTCTAGTCATTGCAATTATCATTGAATTATCATCGAAATCCATACTTGGCCAGTGGTAGCCTCTTTAAGCTAGCTTCTTATTCCTTTTGACGTTACCCAAGTGGTTTTTGATAGCTTCTTTGTTATATCCTTTTTGTTTTTTAATTAACAACTTTATTTCAAATTCACAAACAGAAAAGAACAGAAAAAGGCAGCTCAACAAGTTATGGAAACAGAACTCCTAAAAAGTTCTTTTCCAGGCACTTTTATCTATGAAGAAGAAGTTAAATTTCTTCTTTGCTATCCGAAATTAAAAGATGTTCCATGCTTATCTTGTACATTTCCTGGCCCAGACCTGAAGCCAACCATATCTTTGGTTCAAAGAACCCAAAATGGTCCTTTGAAAAGACTAAGGAAATAAACAAGCCTCCATCAAGATTGAGCAAGGAAATAAACAACAAATGACCATAAATAAAAAATAAAAAGGGAAGATTTCACTACAATAAAGATTTAAAAACTGATTATTGGATACTATAGAACAAATTTTGGTCAGATGGATATATGGATGAAAGGTGTAATTTTCTAGGAGAATAAAACTTACCCAAACTAAGTCTAAACAAGAGAGAAAAATGAAACAGAACCATTGCCCAAAAAGAATTAAATTATCAAGACTTACACTCTCTCCTAAAAGCACCAGTCCTGGGCTATTTTACAGGTGAATAATCGCAAACATTCAAGAAAAAGATAATTTCTCTTTTATACATACTATCCTAAATTTTTCAAAAAAGAGGGTATAACCTTGATACCCAAGCTAGCTGAAGATAGTTCAAGAAAGGAAAATAATGGTTGAATCTCACTCTTAAAAACACAAATGCAGAAAGCCTAAATAAAATAAAAGCAAACTGAATCCAGCAAAGTATAAGAAAATAATTATGACCAGGTTTATCACAAGAATGACAAATCATTTAATATGAGAAAATATATTAAATTAATTCATCACGTTAACAGATTAAATGAGACAAAGATGTCACCTATCAGTGCTTCTTATCTATATTGTATTGGAGGTCTTAGCCAGTGCAATAAGTTGAAAAAAGAAAAAAAAAAAAGAAACAAAGTATAAAAGAGCCAGAAAAAAAAGAAACAGAACTTTCGTTTCTGATAATATGATTATCTACAAAGAAAACCCAAGAGAATCTATAAACAAATTATTAGAATTAATAAGAGCATTTAATAAAGTTGTTAGATTTAAGATCAACATAGGAACGTTAATTGCATGCTAACACATTGGCCCCAAACAACTAGAACATGCAAATAAATAAAATAAAAAATGAGGTACTTAGAAATAAATATAATAAAATATCTTTATTGAAATTCATTAAAGAAGAGAAAAATAGAGATATATAACATGTTTATGGCAAAAAAGACTCAATATTATAAAGATATTTTCCTACTCTAATCTACAAATTCAATGCAATTCCAATCAAATTCTGACAAGTTTGGAACTTGATAAACTGATTCCATCATTTATATGAAAGAGGAAAAGGCCAAGAATAGATATAGGCAAATAATTGTCCCCAAAGATGTTGACGTCTATAGAAACTGAATATGTTAGGTTACATGGCAAAGGCGAATTAAGGTTGCTCATTAGCTGTCCTTGAGATGGGGAGATTATCCTAGATTATCTGGGTAGTCCCAACGTAATCACAAATGTCCTTCTAAGTGGGAGAAGGCAGAAGAGGGAGGATCAGAGAAGTGGCTTGGTGAGAAGGACTTCGCCAATGTTGCTGGCTTGAAGACTGAGGAATGAGGCCATGAGCCAAGGAATCTGGGTGGACCCTAGGCGCTGGGAGGAGCAAGGAATGGATTCTTTCCCAGAGGCTCCAAAGGGAGCATAGCCCTGCCGACACCCTGGTTTCAGCTTCTCAACCAGAGAACTGTAAGGCAGTGTGTGTTGTTTTAAGCCATTGGGTTTGTGGTGCTTTGTTACAGCAGCACAATAGGAAACTAATACATGAGACAAGATGGTTTCAGAAGAACAAAGGAGGGACTTGTCCTCCTGACAGCAAGACTTATTTTTCTAGGAGGTACCAGGGATTGAACCCAGGATCTTGCACATGGGAAGCAGGGGCTCAACCACTGAGCTACATCCACTGCCCGATGAGAGTTGGCTTTTTCACTTGTCTGTCTGTTTTTAGGAGGTACCGGGGATCAAATCCAGGACCTCATACATGGGAAGCAGCTGTTCAGCCATTTGGGTTACATCTGCTCCTCAAGACCGATTTTTAAAGTATAGAAGTTAAGATGGAATAGGATTGTTGTTGGGATAGGAAGAGCATAGAGAGTCCAAAAAAAGACGGCTCAGACAAAGGAATTTGGTATATGATGGAGGTCATTATGGATCACTGGGCTAAGAGTGATAAACGGCATGGACAACTGGATATCACAGTAAATTGACTGCAAAAATGGCCAGCAGCTACACCCCTCTCAAGATCCATGCTCCCTTATCATGCAGCTTCAATGCTGTCCCACTCAGAGCCTGAGCTCGGCCAGGTACCTTGCCGTGGCTAATGGGATGACAGCAAACACGGCACACAGAGCCTTGCTCCGCAGGGCCTGTCCCCATGTGCTGCCCCTGGAACAGCATGAGGAGCTGCCACCAGGTAAAGGAGCCCGAGCAGCCTGCTGAGGGAGGAGAGCTAGGCGGCTCAGCGGTGACCAGCGACCTCCAGCGGCAGGGCCACTCTCCGGCAGCTGACCCCAGGCGGTGAGCGAGCCCCCCTGAGCCCAGCCCAGCCCCCAGCTCACAGGACTGCAGTCACGGAAGTGCTCACCTGAAGCGCCTAGAGTCTGGGGTGGCTAGGCACACGGCAAGTCTAACTCACACAGACCTTACCTGGGGAGAAACTGGATTCCTACTTCCTGCCATACACAAAACTCAATTCCAGGCAGACCAGGGACAAATAGAAAAAACAAAACCTCAAACTTCATTGATGAAAAAATCTTCATGACCTCAAGTTAAGGAAGGTTTTTAAAACCAAGATACAAAAAGTATAAACCATAAAAGAAAAAAACTGTCAAATGTGACTTCCAAAAATTTTTAAAAACACAACTCTGCACCCTAAGATATTATAAACAAAGCTAAAAGGCAAAGAATTCATTTTAAGAATATATAAAGAACATCCACAAATTAATGAGGAAAAGATAAACAATCCAAAAAAATGGGCAAAAGATATAAATATATAATTCCCAGAGGGAAAAAAACAGGTATTTGCAAATATAACTTAACCTCATCAGTAATCAGAATGGCAAACATTTAAAAAGCTCTACAGTACTAAGAATGTGAAGAAGGAGAATTCTCAAACACAGATGGTGGGAGTATAACTTGGTACAAATGACTCTGGAGAACAATTTGGCAAAATCTAATAAAACTGATGATGACCCAGCCAGATACAGATGGGTATTAGTACAGATACAGCTACAGATACAGATAGAGAGATACAGATACAGATAGATAGCTATTGATACAGATAGATAGATATAGATACAGCTATAGATACAGATAGAGAGATAGATAGACACACACACAGATCTACACACACACAGAAACGCTCGCATGTGCACAAGGAAACGTGAGAAGATTTAGAGCACACTGTTCACAACACTGAAAAGTGAAAAATGCCCTACAGGCCCGTCACCTGAAGTTGGCACACGCCCTCAGGAGAGTGGCCATCTGTGACAGGGAAGGGCACATCGCAGGGAGGCTGCACGGGGCTTCTCCGTGTCTGCAGCACTGCACTTCTTAAGACAGAGGCGAGGTACACGCTGTGCACTGACCGCTATTCCCATTCATGTGCCTGGAAGATTTCACAGACGTCCAATGTATAGAAATAGGTGAACGCAACAAGAGGTCACAGCTGAGCTCCAAAGTGGCGCTCAAAGGTACTGATGCAGAAAGGAGCTTAAGGGCCTAAGTTCTTCATCAGGAAGATGTCCCTCACATGGGTTTACACCCCACTTCAGACCTGTTCCCTGGAATCACTCAGAAATTGTGCCCTAGAATTTTATTTTGCTACTAGAGAGAATAAATTCAAAGCAAAACAAAGCTGAAAAGCTGAGGCAGGGAACTGCAATGAATGCTGATGGCAAAACAGGGAGAACAAATGGGCACAGAACACATTTAGGTACTGGCATCGTGTCTTATAGGTGCTGGCCACCTCCCGTTACCAGGGGCCACCCACAGGCGTGGAGCACCATTCTATTTCAGCAATACTGTATTATGATTTCTAGGTCATTTGAGATAAGTCTTTTATGTCCTCATAGCACGACAGACAGTTGGAAAACTTTTCCTGGTGCACAGAAAGGAAACAATCCTATCAGTGATTTAACAATTCCTGATGCCAAACTATCCCAAATCTGCTAAAGAAAACACAAAGGATGAAGACAAAGCTCAAACAGGGAAATGTCTGTTGAATCTTCTGGGTCCTGGGTCTCAGGGGCACCAAGATGCAGGGCAAAGGTGAAGGGCTGGCCAGCCCATGGAGCCAAGGACAGGAACCAACTGTTGATCAGGTCACATGGTAACTGGGAAAAACTCCCTATGTCTGTCAGCTGCCAACAGGCACTCAATCTATCCCTGACAGCTCAAGAATAAAGTAGCTTTTCCCCACTTGTGCTTTAAGCCCATCCCTGAGCTGTGGTACCTTTCAGTCCATAATTTTATTGAGACACAAATAAAATCAGTTTTGTTTTATTCATAGAGCCATTTTATTACATTCTTTCATTGCCAGCTCTGTTATGCCCCTACATATATATATTATATTTCCTACAGCACATTCCCTGCTAAACCGGTTTCAAAATTGTTGTTGGCTTTTTTTTAAGATATTCAGTTTCCTCTTCTATTATTTCAGCCTCTGAATTCTATAGCTTATCACAAGTGGCCATAATTCATTTCTTCATTTGATAACCAGACATTTCAAATTTTGATATGTATTTTTGTGAGGATATTTCTCACAAACTCAGCTTTAAAATAATCACAAGGATTCTTAGGGTCCTTGTTATTTGCTGAAATCAAAACGTAGTATCACAACTTCTGTGCCTGCAGAGTTATTCCCTATAGAAGCTGTTTTAAGTCTTACAGACGATGTTTTCTCCATGCACTATTTTCTATTTTGCAACTCTTATTAAATTAAATTAGTTGCCTGGATATTCTTCTCACCCAGGTGGAAGACAGCCCATGAAATAACCCTTTCTCATAATCTGAAATCCAGAACCTACAAATAAGAGCAATCGGAACGCAGACTGGCTCTGCTTTGGAGAGCTTGTTCTCAACACTTCAGTCTTTTCTTTTAAAAAATCAAGTTTGTTTCTCCTTTGACCTCCTCCCACAAAAACCACATAAAAATAAATAAATAGCCGTGCCTACTGCCAAAGAAGAAATGAGTAACGTGATTCATGCTTACGGAGTCTACAGCAAGGGCCTTGGATGATTTAGGAGAGAACTCACGGATCTTGTAATTAGAACTTGATTGAAAATGAGTTGTTCTCCATCTCTGCTAATCTTGGGGATGAGGATTCACGTCACATCTGCCGAATCAGCAGGCCCAAATGAACTTTGGAGTGGTACACGCCAAACTGAAAGGCATAAAGGTGAAAGCAAGTTCAAATAAGCTCAGTGACTTAGCTCTTTGCTTAAATGGCCAGAATCCAGCCAGATGAGAATTTATTCCTCTGCAAAACCAGTTAATCTGAACTCAGGGTATTTAACCCAATTCCAAGTTCGGCTTTCAGTGCACTTCATACTGATTGATTCTGTCAGTGAGTCTAGTGATACCAGGGTGAACTGATTACCTACTGTATAGATTCTTGCTGCCAATGTCAGAGCAACCTTGAACCATTAAAGTCAATTGTGTGTTTAATTATTAACTCATACCTTCATAATGAGTTCAAAGCTAGTGTTCTCAACTTGGGCTGCAAATCAAAATCAGACAGCTTTGGGAAGCGGATGTGGCTCAAGCTATTGGGCTACCGTCTACCATATGGGAGGTCCCAAATTCATTTCCTGGGGCCTCCTGGTGAGAGCAAGCTGGCATGTGCAGAGGGCTGGCCAGTGTGGAGAGCTGGCCCACGCAGACAGCTGGCGCAACAAAAAGAGACAAAGAGGAAAGGCAATGAGAAACTAACAAACCAGCAAGCTGAGGTGGCTCAAGTGATTGAGGGCCTCTCTCCCACATTGGAGGTCCCAGGATCGGTTCCTGGTGCCTCCTCAAGACAAGATGAGAAGACAAGCAGACGCAGACAGCACACAGTGAATGGAGAGAGAGCAGACAGTGAGCGCAAAAGAACAAGGGGAGGGGATAAATTAAAAAAAAAAAAAAAAAAAAAAAATCAGACAGTTTAAAAAAAAAAAGTACAGGTGTCTAACATCCTAAGATGCTGAACAAGAAGATCCAGGGATAGGACCCTAACAATTGTATTTTTCAAAAACTTTCCAAGAAATTCTGATGTAATGGGATAGACTGTTACAGAGGTACTGATATAAACAGTGCTACATGATGGAGTGTGGTGGGGTCTCTGCTTCTCAAACAGGGGGTACTATTTAAAGCTACACAAAGAATGTCATGCATCTTTCTGGAATATCATTTTTACTTGACAGGTAAGTAGTTTAAAATGACATTTTTATTTTGGGTGGTTGTTACATAGATATATACAATTGTCAAAACTCACCTGACCCTTAAAAAACATTTGTAAGGACCCAGGGCTATAGTTTGAAAATCTCTTGTGTTTAGAAATCCTTTCACTGCCAGTGCTTCTAACTCATGTCATTACCCATGCTCAGCTTCCCTCTCTTCTCACCTCTTTACTGGCTTAAAAACATTCCAAATCCTCAAAAAAAAAGTTAAGTTCCACTCATTATGATTGGAGATTTTATTGTTTTATTGTTTCTGAGCAACAATAAAACAACTCTGAGGCAGCAGCCCCAGGAACCACACACACACTGCAAGGAGGCTTTCTCATCACTTGTGGGCTAAGGGCTGAAGAGTGGAGAGAGAACAGGGTTGGGAGAAACGAGGTCTGAGTTCAACGGGTCTGGGCAAGCTGCTCCATCTCCGGATTGGAAGCTCGGTTTCCTTAGGCATAAAGGTGGGTAAGAGGGCGCACGGCTTAGGATTTAGAAATCCTGCTTTGCCAAGATCACAGTGGCGAAAGCACAGCTCAGTAAGCACGGGAGTAAGAGACGCGTGAGGCCGGCCGTGGGAACACGACGACCTCCCTCTGGCCCCTTTTCAGGTATAACGGCGACCCTTTGTGCCCGGGCGGGCAGCCTCCTGCTCTGTGGCCCCCCGACACTCACGCCTTTTATCCAAGCACACGCGTTCTGAGGCAACTGCCGACGCACAGCTAAACCGACGCCAAGCGGCTTTTCCCCTTGAATCTCCTTTGCCGCAGCCGATTGCAATCACGTGTCAGTGGGTCGTCGCCGCTCCACAGACGACCTTGAACCTCGCCAGAGGCCAGCGCGGCAGCCGATCCCAGCCGCCTCCGCGCACTCGCCTGCGCCGCCTGCCCTCTGCCCCGGTAGCTCCATTCGCACTTGGCGCCCCGAAACGCCTCGAGGCGGTCGAGTCCCGGGGGCGGGCCGCAGGCCCCGCCCGAGGCCTCGGAGCTTCGGCTTACCTGTGCGGCCGGGCGCAGCCTCCGCTAGCCCCGCCTCCCGCGGGCACGCTGACCCGCGAGTGGCGGAGGCGGAGGGGAAGGCAGAATCCTGATTGGAGGAAGCC